>JACVRA010000627.1:0-51110 GCA_019828545.1 Paracamarosporium sp. OC-R06-R3 | reverse complement strand
AAGGCGTCAGCCTTGGCCAGTTAGGCGAGTAGATGCCCTCTTAAGCGAGCGATCCTGCAAGCCCAAAATGCTCCGTCCTTGTCCCGTTGCCGTGCCGCGACTGGGGGTTACGTCAGGCGCTGCGTGGCACAGCGGTGCACAAGTGTTGCCATATAGTTGGTGCGAGTACACCATGCCGCGTCCTTCTCAACCAACTTCACTTTCCAGGGGGCACCCCCAACGTCTCGAACGTAAATAGCTTTGTCAGACACATCGTTTCTCCCAGTACATTCGATTCGCGGCAGCCTCCTCGAGTGTCCGTCTGACACACGTCATTGAAGGTCATCTCTCCCACCTCGTTCCGCCATGTCGACGAGCCAATGCCTTTGAATTCCTCATGCGCGTCTAAGCCTTCCCCATGTGGGGACGCGAATATACCAGTGGTTTGCGGCCCCAACTCCGTGCCGGAGGTGCCGGTCAGCTTGAGGCTGTGCCTTGGTGCAGTATTCGGCGAGAAGTTCAAAGACTCATCGTGGGCTTCGTTACGCTAGGGTACACAATGTGCTTTTGGACTCACTACGTTTCGTTGCACACCTGCCGTCACAGTAAACGCAGTAGCTCGTAGTCTTTGGCTATTCCAGGACTCTCTCGCGCGCAGCTTCCGATAAGGTCCATCATGACACGCACCCAATCCTCCCACCCTTCAGGCAGCGTCGCTCTCAAGTCGACATTTGTCGATCGCGCCACCGCTGTAAATAGCAAGATCTGACCGAAGCACTGGGAGCACCATCCGAACTTGATGGGCAGCGCTGATTTCATCTGGGAGCATAACCCCATCGTGGTTGGCCAGTACATTGCACCCTCAAGCCCTTTTCTGACCTCATCGTATTCGCTCCGCGTTGTATATCCTGGTGCATGTAGAGCTTTGTACAGGAAAGGTCGCCCAATATGGAATTTGGCGACGCGGTAGCGGCTGCGTAGCATAGCTTTCGCGATGACGTGCGCAGGGCTGGGCGAGTCGTCTGCATCCTCACTGTCGACGAATTGTAGCGACGGTGGGAGGTTTGAACGCCATTGTTCGAGCTGGTGATGCATCTCGGCCGTTAACGTCGGACTGGGATGACCTTCCTTTTCCGCAAAAGAGTAGAGGTTGTGTCTGAACATAAGTCAGTAAGGAGCGATGAGTTCAAAATCCTGATGTACATGCCTGATTCGGGTGAGTATGATGCGATGAGCGGCTTGGGCAAGGAAATGGAAGTTGAAGAAGGAGTCATCTTCATCACTGAGCAGTCCAGATATCGACGTCTTAGGGCGAGGACAAGATGTGAATTTTGGAATCGGTATGTCAGCTTCATAGTCGAGCAGGCCACTGAGAGGGAGATTGAGCTCTTGCGTGATGATTGTTTCGTACATGAGTGTGTTCCAGAACAATCTTGAAAGCATGTCCCCCTCCCAGTCATCGAAGTCGGTCGAGTCCTCTCGCGACAGCATACTTATACAGCACAGGGCAGCGCGGTTAACCATCGTCCACGAGTCAATTGGACGCAGAGTTTGGGCGTAGTACAATGTAGAGAGCATGTAGAACTGGCCAATTGGCAAGTCATTCTGGTTCATAAGAAACCCGATTCGCTGTCGTGCTTCGTTGAAAAATTTCAGACCTGGTGGATCGTCGATTACCAATTCATACCATTCGGGTCGTACAAAACCGGTGGTCGTGGAGGCCATACGCGATGGCAACGCAAAATCTCCCTCTTCGTAGGCTCTGACGGCCAAGCATCCAAGTGCTAAAACAATCAGCACGAGGCACGTTTCGACGTCATAACCGAAGTCGCTCTCTACTGCCACGTTGAGGGTGCTGGAAAAGAACTGGAATCTATCAAGAACAGGTGTATTGCGGTGAAAAACCGCAAAATACGCATCAGCCAGGCCTTTGAGAACTGAGAGTGGGAGTCTTGTAAGCCAGAAGCTGCTACTGTATTCCGACGGAATGTCTATATGAATGGGTAGCGGTGTTCTGTGAGTCTCAATGTCCACGATATAATCTCTGGGCAACGCTCCGCGAGCGGCAAGGAAGTCTGCTGGAAGCATTTCCGCGACGGCAGGCCACAGAGTAACTCCATGCTGACTGAAAGATAGTTTTACTACGCCATGGGCTTCAGGACCAGATTGCGAGGCTCTCCTGGGAGTTCCAGCGTTAAACGGAGACGATCCAATGTCTAGAGAGCCCCTGTCATGATGTGGTATTGAGTAAGGCAGAACATGTGATCCAGGACTTGGCTGAGAATTGGCAAACGGTGATCTGTGCTCTAGGGGAGGAGGAAGTGGTGGAGGTGGGACTTTGTTCGAATTGATGGCTGTCGTGAGTTCTTCGACCTTTGCTTCGAGACGTCTAATGGCATTAATGGCAACTGTCATTGACTGGTCCTTCCTGTAATCAGCATCAGCATACTGCGCATTGACACGGTGTACATATGAGGCTACATGTCTGAGTCTACCGGTTCTTGTACCATCCGGGGGCAACGCAGCGTACTGAAAACCGGGTCCTTGGACGACTTACTTGGTCGGTCGAGGTGTCTGGTATACACATTCAAGGTTCATAGTCTTGCAATACCCGCATTTGGGGCGGTCCTCGTCGCATCTTGTTTTCCTAGCTCGGCAGACATCGCAGGCCTATGTGAGTCAGTTAGAACACTGAGTGAAAAGTTTTGCCTGTCCCGGGGTAACACGCATAATTGAGGATTTTTGGGCCTTCGATGCATCTTCAAATGATAAGGGCAGAGCCATCCGTACCAAAGTGGCCATAAATGTGCGCGGCTTCTTGACCGCCGAGCCATCTCCGTCATCATCGCCGTGACTCGAATCGGCATGCTGTGTGTGCCCAGGTGACTGCAGGCTAAACGGGGCAGACGCGTCGTGTGTTCGCTTGGTCATGACATATTAATGGGTGCAGGGGGCGTCGCAAGCAAGATGTCGTGAGTGATGAATGCTCGCCAGGACCGGATGTTGAGGCTCGCCAGCTTTCTGTGGAGAGGCGCAAACGGCACGCTAGACCCATATGAGGATAGGTTATCACGGCAGACTAAGCGTGATTGGACAAAGACGAGCGGCTGGTCTAATGTCTCGACGGCTACGTTTCAATAGAAGATCGTGTAAATTATTCTTGACAGGAGTGAGTACCGCATCGTTCTTGCCTTGTTCATAGGGTTCCGGAAGAGATTGTTTATGTTCGTTGGGCAGTTCATTCCACGCGTCTTTTCAGGGCAGGTAATATACAAGCACGATCTTATGCCACTTGATTCGAGAGTCGAGGTACGACATTGGATAGGGTAGAGATCGTAGTGGAGTTTTGAGTGTATAATGAACTCAATCTTGAAAATAGGTAGTTGCAGAAGAGGCGGGCGTGTATATTGGGGAGGTGACCTATGCAGTCCACAGTTCTCTGTTTTACTACGTTTTTACTATGCTAATTCGTAGGCGAATAACAGCGAAAATATAGCTGCTTCTTCAAACGAATGCTGTTACAGTGCTCCATCAGTGTACAGCCAGATATAAAAAAAATGTAGCCATAAGTATAGCCCGCTTCACGAATCGCCCGTACCAGGGTGGAATGATCGAGCTAATCTTCTGCATAGCGCTATATCTACGCCCTGTTCGATTGTGTTTGGATCAAAGGACGCCTCGGTTTTGGCGGCGGAATATCCTGCGGAGCCACGCGTAGGCTTTTGAGCCAGCGGGAGGGTGTGTGGCTGGATGATCGTGTTCGTGGATCTTGTCAGTGTGTATCGTGGAAGGTTTTTCATCGATAATACCCGACGAATGTGGGGGTGTTGCATCAAATCCGACCTGGGAAGTCATCGTAGTAGGTGCGGATGGTGAAATCGTCGCATGATGTTCAGACCCTGTAGCCGTCAAATTCAAAGAAAGTTGCGAGATTGTAGTCGCGGATGCGGGCCTCGACGTCGTCACGCCAGGTTCTATTTGCGTAATTATCGCTGGACTGTTGATATGAAGTTGATGATGTGAGTCTGGAGTTGTATCTAAGGAGATCGCAGTTCCTCTAGAAAGGGCTATGCTGCACTTGCAAGGAGGCTTCGAATCTAATGGTAGGGAGGCGAGCTCAACGCCGTTTATAGTCGCGGGTACTTCTTTGTTAAGACGTTTCCACGTGCCCTCGTCATGAGCCTCGTACGCGCGACGTTGCAGTTGAAAAACTCCATCTTGAATCCAAACATCTATGCGTGGAGTAAGTAAGCCTCTAAGCCTATGCCAAAAGACAAGAAACTTGAGGATAACGAGGTCAATGGCAGTAATCACTACACAGAATGCGATTACAAACGCCAGGGCGAAAACATTGATATTGCTAGACATAGAGTTAGCTTTGCACTGGATACTAAGTTCCAATGCCAAAATACTGGTTGATGTTCTTGGGGTGGTCTTACACGAATCCTCCAGGACTTTGCATCCGCTGCAGACCGCATAGACCCTTCTCGGCTTCAGTTTGATTCTGTCGCATAGCTGGTGGTTCTTTTAGATCAAGGGATGAGACACCGATGGCATGAGTTGATAATCCGATTCGAAACTGGTTTATAGCAGCATTCTCTAATAGCACCAATTGCTTAACCCATTGATCTATCGGCAAAGGTGCGTTGTTCCCATAATAGAGGCTAGTGGGCGAAAAATCATTGTACAGGCTAGTTCCAGGATCGTTGTTATACAACATCAACACCAATAGTCTAAACAACGCTAGTTGAGCTTCGTTGGCAGATGGAAAATCCGATGATGGTTGTGTGGATGGTAGGCCTTTGAGGATGGTGCACTCGTCGTTATTGTCGCGCTGGGCAAAGCAAAACTGATACTGTCTCTCGGTCAGTCGTTTATTCTATGGCTGTAAATACAGGTATACTTACTTGATACTGGCAGCCAAATACGGAAACGGGCTCATCCGACCGATAGATTGTTATTTTAGAATCGTCTTGCAGACCTACGCGGTATGCCTTGTGTGCTGAGAATAACGGGTCCTCTACCGGCGCTAGATAGCTTACACCGTGCGGTAACACTATGCCAAGTATGAGGTCACTGGAATTATCCTTCAGTTGTTGTATTGGGTTAAAGCCGCTGGTAACGTTGTTCCAGATAGGTGAAGAGAAGTAGTATACGGGTCTGGTGCACAAAGTTAGATTCCCATACAGATCATAATAGATTTTCATTCACTTACACAGCTTCTATACGTGAACGTGGATCTAGGGGCATATACGTAGCACTGACCGTATAGTTCGTACCCGGAGATTCGCCGAGATATATACGTCTCAATTTCTCTTCAGCATAGAGGCTTCGGCCATTAAGTGTTTCGAGCTCGAACTCTGATGAGTTTGAGCGATCGAGAACGTCGTAATGACCCGCGAGTTCTAGGACTGCGCATTCTGTTCTCCGTCGGAATTTCATCTTGTCTCCAGTAGCTAAATTCAGACCAAAATGGTCATTTAGATCAAGTAAGCCCGTGTCAAACGCAAGACCTGGTTGAGAGATATTTTTACACATAGATCGTTCAAAGGGACATGCAGTCCTTTCCTCCTGAAATGGGATAGTTGGACGAACAAAGATTTTGCACCTCTCTGGTGTTGCGGTTTGATTCGAATAGCAATCTCTTGCATATCGATTTGCTAGGACAGCGATTTTGTTAACATAATCCGTTGTCCATGTTGCGTTCCAACCTTTGACAGAATCCCCTGGGTAGCTGACCGGGCCACAGTCAAGGCTCGATACGAGGACTATGACGTCCGTACTATCTACTAGATAAGATGAGAAGATTCCCACCACGACCGTTACGGCAGCAAAGATAACGGAAAAGCCTATAAGTGGTAGAGAACGCAGAAATGTTGAATTACTACGCTTTCTCCAGACCCACCATAGCTTAAGCCAGTCCGAAAGCATTGAGGCTGGTCCAGGAAGAGTACGTATTAGAGCCTGTTGTTGCCGATACAAACCATCAGTAGGTTTACTGCCCACCCGTATCTGGTGGTAAGCAAATAGGAGCAGATTCCAGAAGTGATTAGTTCCCAGCGTTGTCAAAACTGCTAGAAGCGCGATAATGACGTTCCCAGTCTTGGTGTCCGTAGTAATAGTCTGGCCCATAACAGGGCCATCCGAATTGTTGACCTACAAACGTAGATGTCAGCCCACGAAGGCTCTACTACAAGCAATAGAATCGTGTAAGTAGAACAAGGTAAGGCCTTGATCTTACCCAGAATCCCTTCTTCACGAACCGAGCATCGAGCTGCGACATATTGGACGTTGAAGTAACTGGTTGGTTCTCGAAAGAGATTCGTGTCCTTGATAATCATTCACATGAAGGCGAGTGTTTTTATGTCGCGTTATCACAAGATTGGACCCCAAATTGACGCGCTACCATGGATTCACCCAGGGGCCAGCCTTGCGTGGAAAGCAATGGGGGCAGCCGTCCTCGAAGAAGGGCCGCAATAGGAAGATTCATTAGACCGAACTCCTGGATCGTTCCCTTCACCATCTCCAACTGATCTGCGGTGTCACAGGGCCGTTTGACTATTCGCGTTCGCGCCCCATATTATTTGCAGCTCACTCTGCATTGGCATAGAGTGAATGCAGACTGGGGTGATAGTCCGTAGAGTATAGGTTGTTTGCCTTGTTCTTGGACTACAGGCAGATCTACAGAAACGCTGTTCAAGTTACTGCGCACTCTAGATTAACGTATGAGGTCGCTATATGGACTTGAACAAATAGGCTGTGATTCTCACCGAGTGGCTTTGTACACTCGATGGAAGGTATGAGATGCAGCTTCACTAAGCCTATAATCTGAAGCATGGTCTTTTCAATCGAAAGCGATATCACATGCGACGTACGGATGCAGGACGATTGGAGTTCTATAAAACATCGAGATCACTTGGCACACTTAGAGACAATGCATTCCCGCGGGTCACGAAAGCTCGACAACTCTATATACATCATAACCTAAGATAGTCAACGTTCACCGCGTCATGGATACTAGGACGTTCAAGTTGCTCCAACTAGTTGTGTTGAGTTATCAGTGATCCTCTGCTATACCTAGTAAATGGGGCTATCCGGGTGAATATGGAAGAAATCACAGGGTTACCTGCAGTCTCTGGAGTCGAGACTGTGTCAGCCTACTGCGTTCTTGTGCTGAGTTTTCCCGAGGCTTCCTAAGCGGTAAGGATGTGACAGCCCCTAGCCACTCGCATAAACTACCTGTCGCTGGTAGTTCAATATACTTCGTTGCGCTGATTGAACGGAATTCTCACCAACCCGGTCAATTCCAGCAATACGGTCCGGACCCATCAGCCCGACGACTGTGGCTAATAAGCGGGGGCCAGAACACAGACACGCACATCACTTTAGACTGTCACAGTATGCGCATTTACTAGATTCCGTGCTTTGGACCCAAACGTGTAGTTCACAAATGCACGAAGGTTCAGTAACCGATAATCCTTACCCTAGAAGAGAACGACAGAGCGGGTGTGGGTAGCGAAAGTCGTCCGTACTACTGGACCCTAAACACGACTGACTGACGACTCCCATGCATTATTGCACAGTTGACTCCGTACGGGGCGACCTTGAGGTTTGATCGTGCGTGCAGCGACTTCGGTCAACATCCCTTGAAAGCCAGGTTAGTATTTTGCAACCGCTCCTCTAACAGAAATTGCAGATTGAATTCATCCAGCTACCACACCGTGCGTATTATATGTATGTTTGAGAGTCAGGTGGTCAAGTAGGAATGCCAGGAAGAAAGTAGGGTAGAAAAATAGCTATTAAAAATACGTAGGCGGTATACGGCGGGGCCTCGACCCTTACCAAGATAGCATACGGTAGCTGCCAGACAACTGCAAGCTGGGAAATTGGGAAATATCCTCGGCTAAGTAGATTTATGATACCTGTTCGCGGGCAGCTCGGAGGACATGAATAAGGCATGAAATTGTGCTGGGCCTCTGGCTGCGGACAGTCAGATCAGAGACGCGGAGCCGAAGCCTCTGATACCTACATCCAAGAAAACAGTATAAAACCATCGCTGATGGTGCAGTAGAATATCAAGCCATCACGGGCCTCTTCTCCACCATGTAGATGCCTAATACCCGTGCTGCAGTCAGCTTCGAAGAGGCAAATGAGGCGCACAGTAGTGCCAACTTCCCTACACCGTACATTGACGGCACATGTTGCAAAGAAAATCTCTAGCCACGAAAACCCAGAGTACAACAAGCGTCTTGGAACCAAGGGACCAGAAAGGCCAGTGGCGATGGAAAATGCGTTTTTGCGTGCTCCACTCTAGTCCCGACTCAAGCGAGCTAGAAGAACCTGACCGGACCCCGCATAAACGGCAAAAAGAAAAAGTGACAGGTGCGCCGTCCCATGCGCAATTGCGCTGGGGATGAAAACCCAGTCGTGGAGTCTAGTTCCCAGCCAATCGGAAGCGCCCGTTTCTTGACAACCTACATGAACAACGCACACTGGGAATGGTCTTCGCTGGGTTGTTCCACAAATAATGTCATCTGGCTTTTGAGCCCCCACAAAGAAATACGATGAAGATGACATAGGTGGAGTTGAGATCTCAAATCTGGCTTTGGCTTTTTAGGACCCATAAGGCACGATGCCGGAGACCGCCGTTATTCTTTGTAAGTGACGTGTTAGTCAAAGCGACTCTGCATACGGTTGAGAAAGAAAGTTTCCCGTCTATGGGCGTGGCTATTTGCTCGTACAAGATCATGCTTGACTGAGGGGATGATCTAGCCAGGCGCCCTCAGGCGTGGCGACCCATAATTCTACTCAGTACGCTCTCTCCACTTCTTATGATCTGGTACTCGGGTCTGCGGAAAATATATCGTGACTCTTCGTATCGATAAAAGAATTGGGCCCTAAGCTACAGCTTAAGCCACGTTTCCACGCTTCTGTGGCTTCCATACATCGTACAACCCCAGTTCTAAAATTAGACGAGCCCAGCGGGGCTTCAGAAACGCATATGCTCACCATCGCATGAGTATCGTTGCACACGAGAACAAAATACTGACAACACTTCAAGCGGTCTTTTCAGCCGCATATGTTCCACCACTTATGCGCTTCCTCGCCTTGTAACGTGCGTAGGGACTCAGGCGACTGCGCCGCGAACGCACACGCGCGCTCCGGTCAGCTACTCTTCATACGCATCTGTCAACGCTTATGGCCAATATTAGACTTTATTGCAATAGCCGATCGGATTCAAGAGCGATTCGGTTTCCTTGGAGCACGTTTGTCAATACTTCAGCACTTTCGTCATTGCGAGCGACATGCATCGGAGCGCAAAGACCCATTCACCGCTTAGATGCAGGGTAAGCCAAACACGTACTACTCCGCAGTGACTAGATTCGAAAGGTCCAGTCTATTGCTTGCCATGCAGGTCAGTCATGCGTGGAAGATCCGATCCATTACTTGCTTTGAAAATCATGCGTGTACTCTTCTCGCAATCGGACCCGTCCCAGAGGCCGCTTACTGGGTCCGCGGATCAGTGGCTGATCAAGACGAATTTGAAATGCGCCGATGCACGAAAAGGCTCTAAGGCTGTAGACGTAGCTATTTGGTCATGCGATGATGCGCCTAGCAGCGAATAGAAGCAGAAGGGAAGGTGGGCGAATATGGGAAGGGTTTACGCTGCGAGTGTACGCAATCATGCAACTACGTGTACACGGCACTGGGCGGAACACCGTGCGCTCAACAGCACCGTGTGTTTGAAGAAACAACGCGAGTCGACATATGCTTTGTTTTGAAACGCGGTGAGCTGGAATAGGTACTGTCAAAGCACAAAGAGCTCCTTCTCCAGAAAGGCCACCCCCAATGGTCCTTGCTTCCTAGAATAGCCCCGTAGTGATCGATCTCAGCGAATAGTCTCAGTGATGCAAAGCGCGTGGGATAGTGTAGCAGCGATCGTCGACAGGCATCCTGCGAGCCCCCCTGAAAGCACGCAACGTGCGCATTGTAGTGCAACGAAGCCCAGACTCGACCTACGGATCGGGACTAGCAATAGCGAGCTATATCGACTGAATGGCGGTATTTGCGCTGACGCATCCCATCGTCCGACAGCTGACTGCCTCCGAAAGGTACCTCGCTTTCGTGATGTCGTATCCTGACCTCGGTCGTGAAATTGAGCCGCTAGCATCTGCCGCGACCGAAGAAAACTAAGACGACATGTTGAAGAAGGAATGGACATAGTTTATAGTTTTCGAGTATGCTTTGTCCTATAATCCAATTTAATATTTTATGTTTCTACGTTGTACAATATCGAAGCCAAGACGTTCCGTATTCACGGCGTTTACGTCTGTTTCGACCAAGTTCCTGGAAGGTCACAGAACGTGGCGGCGCTGTACTAGTGGTTAGAGCTTATTTCCATCGAATCGCGGTGGCGTGTTCGGCCAAGCTTCCTTAGAGGTTTCGCGATCCACAAGTTCTTTCACCAGCTTGCTATTGATGCAGGCTAGATTAGCGTTCTCCGCAAGTTTGCACCGTTGGAAAAGAATAATGTGGACATGGGGATTGTCGGAAGAGGCGGCTTTTGTTCAGCTTGTTGGAGTAGCTGCAGGTGGCCACATCGTTGGACCGTCCATGTACATCGAAAGATATTTCACAAACTAGTAATAAGCACCGTCAGCAGGCTAGCGATATAAGGCTTGTTTAGCAGGCTGCAGGGGTAGTGTGAGGAAATTGGCCCCTGTATCGATCAAGGGGTATTCGGGATCGTGCCGAAGGGGTATCCCAGTTGACCAATTCATGCACTAGCATACTTGCGGACTGGCTCCGGCGCATGTCGCAAGTTGCTTGCAGCCTCACGCTGTCTGTTGCTCTTTCGGTGCCTTTTGTAACGAGACTGGAAAGGCTTCATAGCAGCTTGCAGGGCTAAGCGGACCCGCATTGGGAAGCACTGCGCAAACCTTGTCTGAAACCTTTCGGCTATCCCATCTTGTACGTTGGGCCAAGACTCAGGGGTGACGTACGCTTGCTGAGCGGAGGCGGCATCCGCCAGTGGGAAGTGGAAAATTCTTCAGCGCGGCCAATATTTGAGCGGGAGCCATGAGATCATGTTAGGAATCCCGTCAGATCCTCCGCGTCGCTTTTACGAGGTGTCCAAGGGAGAACAGTGACTGACAGCTTCGTTGAACTTGGTAGACGTTCCTGACGAAAACCAAGGATCCGGTGACGCCACGACGAGTTAAAAACGTGACGCGGAGCTCTGACAGAGCGCGAATCGTTGGTACAAGACTAGATTGGCACCGAGTCGGCGCTAAATGAAGACTCTTTGTCGAAAGGTACCTCGATGGCCCGAAAAGCGCTGCCGGACACGAGCCTTAGGACATGATGCGGTCTTGGACTTCACCGGCCAATACGGGCATACAGTTTCAGCACGATTCGATGGGACTGGTTTGCTGCCTGGAACACTATTGACGTTGTTTCAGGCACTTGTCCAGCAGCAACGGGTCGCAGTCTAGTGCTTTTCTGAGCTTAGAGGAAGCCCCTCCGGCCCGCTCCCGGGGATTGCTCCGGGTGGCTTGCACCGAGGGCGCTTGCCACGAACGCAACTCTGCCGATCGAAAACGTGCGTCGTCCGCGTCGACTGTGCGGAGGCTTAGTAGTAGCTGGTCCCGTGTGGCTAGAGTAGCAAAGTGCAAACTTTTACCTAACTTTTTGCTCCCCTGACGCCACAGTCTCCCCGAGTCCCTGACTCCACGCACTGCGTGATGTAGGAGCACGCGGGTGAACATTCTAGAATAACCGAGCATGTAGGATGACCTCAATGTCGTAGAACTTACGTGCTGTTGTTGACGATCATCAGAAGTTAGATCTTCCGTGGAACTAGGATCCCGTACATCCTGAGAAGTATCCACCGTGATCGTCAACTCAGAAGGTCCCGGACGCAATGAGTGTCGGACCCGAACCCAACGATGCTACCCAGGTACTGATTGAGGCTCGGCTAGCCTCGACAACGGCTAGAACGGCCAGAACAAGTGTGGCTGGTGAGGTAAAATTGCTGCACTGTTCGCATTTGGCCGAAGCGCTGTAAGCTCACCCATGCTTCGCTACAGCTCGCTTGACACCTAGTCGGAAGATGTGAGTTCGGCGACGCCACGGAAGCCTAGCTTCGATTTTGCGCTGGATCTGATGCAATAGCTGGAATCCTGACTATTGAATTTTTGCGGAGTGCCAGTGCCGGAACGTGCGTCCCGGAGTAGTGGCTCGCTGGCAGAGTGTCGTAGACGAGCCCAGATTCGAACAAGTCAAATCGCCATAAGCTCCTCCCCTGAGGCATCTTGCCGCGCTTATAGACACCTTCTCACCCCGGTTACTGGGTTGCTTTTTTCCGCCTTCATACACTCCTTTGCTGGATCGGATTTTATCAAGATGACACCCCGACCCCGGCACCCACCCACAATCAACGTCCAGGGCGATTACCTTCATGAGGCAGGATCGGCTTCGAGTGCTCAGCCTGGTTCTGGCAACTCATTGGCTGGCCTGGATGTCGTTATCCCTGCTCATCTCTTACAATCTGCGAGCACCGTTTCCAAGCGTGATGATGGCGACAAACCAAACTGGGGCCCTCAGAGGCAACTCACTGTTCGAGAGAATCCCTTAGTGCGACAACTGTCCGCGGCTGTACGTCGCCCTCTTCAACGACCACCTCCGATACAAAGGTCCTCGACAGCTCCTAGCATCAGGTCATCTAGGGCATCCTCACGTGTGGGGTCTCGAGCAACAAGTGCCGCAGGCGGCCCCAGGAAACCCAGACGGGACGCTGAGAAGCCCCGGGAACCGAGAAGGCCAGATCCGATTAACACAAGAAAAAGCTGGAGGTTGTCATACACACCAGGCGATACTGAGTCGATAGCCCTCAGCCCTAGAGTGCTCACTCCACGATCAGGATCTCCGGCCTCAGAGAATTTCCCAGCAATTGAAAAGCACGCCTCTTTTGACTTTGCCCACCGACATTCTTCGAACCCTTTCACCGACAGACATGCCGACCACTCCGTCAACACGTCACGCCGTTCGTCATTCGGCGAGACCTTCAACCCTTTCCTCTCGCAAAACAATTCGTCGACATCGATCGACCAGCATACCCCGCCCGCAGCCGCATACGTGCCTCGAGATGCACGAGAAAGAAGAGGAACGCTCGAAACTATCGTCGATGCTGTCGTCCCTGATTCCTTACAAAGGAAGCTCACGAACAACGCCGGTCGTCTCACACGACAGAGCAGTATGCGAAAGACGTTTGAGAAGGCCAAGGTGCGCGGGCTGGAGCTGCAGCGGAACAAGTGGGCTATGTTGGCCTTCGAATACGGAATCTATCTCTTCCTTTTGTGCTTTATCTACTTCGTCCTGATCGGTATACCCCTATGGAACGGAGCCGTATGGTGGTTATACTGGGTGGTCGCTAACAAGTTCGTTGTTGCCGGTGGTTTCAGTATCACCCTTGGCATCGCCGTTTTGTAAGCTGTTTGCTCCCTTACCATATTCTTGCCGCTAACATGTTCAATAGCTACGCTTTCGCGCCTTTACTTATTATGTTCGAAGACGACCCTGCGCCTGTGGAGATAAACTCGGAAAAGCAGATCCAGGATAACGTCAAAGACACTGCGCTCTTGATACCTTGCTACAAGTCTGCCAACCTCATCGCAGCCACACTTGAAGCTGCACTCAAGATCTTCCCGCCATCCCACATCTACGTCCTTGCAAATGGAAACAGCCCGACCCCTCTCGACAACACGGAGGAAATATGCCGCCCATACGGTGTGAATCATCTCTGGTCTCCTGTCGGATCGAAGATCGTAGCGCAATTCGTCGGTTGTTACGCGGCGAAAGCTTTCAAGAATGTGTTGTTGATTGACGACGATTGCGCTCTGCCACCCGACTTCCCTGTTGTTACCGATCGTCTGAAGGGCAACATAAAGTGTCTTGGTTACACGATCAAGAGTGTAGGACCCAACTCGTCGAAGGGCAACTACTGCCAGCAGGCGCAGGATCTTGAGTACAAACTCAGTGGGTTGCAACGAGACTTTGCCGGTCGTGTCGGCTCGGCTACCTTCCCTCACGGCGCCATCGCACTCTGGGACCGCGAGCTTCTCGTTAAGACCTTCCACGAACACCCAGGCTTCAGCGTTTCAGAGGATTGGTTCTTCGGTCACGTTGCTCGGAAGCTTGGTTCCAGAATCACGATGTGTTCACAAGTGTTCGTTGAGACAGAGACCCCGACAGCCGTCTTCTTCTCCAGTGGTGGCTCACGAGGCGGATTTGGTGAGATGACTATCTTCAGCCAACGCTTCAAGCGCTGGAACTTCTTCTTCGTCAACGGAATGTGGTTCAACCTTGCCTATATCTTCGGTAGCTGGAAACTCGGATGGTGGGAGATCGGCGCTAAAATTTTCGTTTTCCAAGAAGTGAGTACACTGCCTTTCCTACATACGTGGAATGGAGACTAACTCGATTTAGGTGTACGAGACACTTCTATATCTCATGACTCCTTTCATTTTGCCTATTTCCTTTTATGTTAGACCTGATTTCTGCGGGATCCTTCTCGCGTCCACAATCGTCATGTATCTCATTAACACTATTATCTTTAACGAAGTCCACTTGCGACGGAAGAATGAGCGCATTGGATGGTTCACGGTATACGTCTACTATCTTCCTTACAAGATCGTTCTGACATTCATCAACGTGGCAAGCTGCTACTGGTAAGCGTCCTGAGATCCTTCCATCATAATAGTTTAACTAACGTGATGCCAGGTCGCTGTATAAGTATGCTCGATACTTTGCGAGAAGACATCCTAGGGTGGTTGAAGACGAGAAGGCTGTTGAAGTCGTCGTAAGACTAGAGGAGAGCGCTTATGAAGCGGAAGCCGGAGGCCTTGGTCGCAGTCTTACCGTCCGCAAGGTTGACGGTGCAGCACCCCGGAAGTCCGATTCTGATGAAAGCGAGCGAACGGCAGTCGCACCTCAAATTGGGCTGAATCTCCATACAGATTCTCTGTACGAGCCATACTATCACCAAGATGACCTGGAAGCCGCTAGATCTGGTGCCAGCACTCCTGCCAGGGGGCTAATGCAAGACTACCATGCCATCGATTTCGCGCCTACCCAGCGACCGGGCGGAAACAACCACTCCTCTGCAACGAGTGTCAGTAGCGATTACTCTTTGTGGGATAACAGAGTGAACGAGACCAGGTGGATCTGATGAAGAGCGTCTAGGACAGCGTAATACTTGAAAACCAGTAATCTATAATATACCCATCGCAGCAATGTCGAATATGTATAAGACCTTCCCAGCGATTGAAACCTGAGTCGTGATGCAGACAACCACATGGTGTGATCATAGAAGATCAGCGCAGAGAGAAGAGGTGCAAGGCAGTTGCAAAGTCGTTGAGCTCGCTTCTAGGCTTGGTGCGTTAATCCCAAAACGGTCAGATCACGTGCTGAGATATCGCCCGTCTCCGTTCAGGAGCGGTCATTGCAAAGAAAGCCAACACGTTTATATTCACTAGGTCTATGGAGGCTCTTCCCAGGTGGGGGTAAGTACTACAGGACTCCAATATGAGCAATTCTTTGACACAACCATAGGTCACTCCATCGCTCTATCGAGACATACTGCTCAGTCTGGGTCTACTCCCTTTCAGTCCCAGCAGCTGTAGCCTGGCCATTGGCAGCAATGTTGATTCCGTTCTCTCCTCCAACGGACTTGCTCCCATCAGAACCTTGAGTGATACCTAGGTTTCCGCCAAGGTTTGCAGCGCTTCCATCAGAATTGAGCGTAATTCCAGCCTCCTCTGAAAAGCGCTCCGATTCCTCTGTGGCCTTTACGCCGTTAGACTTCTCTGAACCATCACCAGCCTCTCCCTTCGCTGCTGCCGCCTCGCCCTTGGCTTCCGCCGCTGCGGCTTCACCCTCAGCACGCCCGGGCTGGTTCTCAGTTCCTGCACCGGCTCCAGTCTGGGGTTCTGCGGCAACTGGCGCCTTCGGCTCTGCAGTGGACTGGCCCTCCGCAGGAGTAGCTTGCGACTCCCTTGCAGGCGCTTCATCCGTAGCCGTGCCATTCCCTGCCGGTTTCTGGGCTTCAACAACGACAGTTTCCTTGGCCGCAGAGGGTGCTGCTTCGGCTGCGGTTGCAGTTGCGGCTGTGCTCTCCGCTGGTTTTCCGGCTTCGACGACTACGGTCTCTTTTGCTGGTTGCGCTTCGACTGCCGTTGCACTCTCTGCTAGCTTCTCGGCTTCAGCAGCAGCAGTCTCTTTAGTCGGCGCTGCCTCGGCTGCCGCACTGCTCTCCGCTGGCCTCTCAGCTTCGGCAGCAGGCTTCGATTCTTTCGCTGCTTGTCCTTCCGTCGGTGTTGCTACCTCTGCTGGTTTCTCACCCTCAGCTGGGGCACCTGCTCTGCCTGCTTCACCAGCCTGACCTTGGCCATTGTTCCGACCTCCGGGCAGGTTGATACCGTTGCCTGAGATGCCACCGTTGGGCCCGCCCAGTGTCAATCCACCGATAGTTAGACCGCCTCCATTCCCTCTCTGGGTCTGACCTCCAGCTGCGCCCGTCGTCGCATTACCTCCTCTACCAAGCTTGAGACCCCCTACCTCAATCTGACGGCGACCAAGCGAGGCGTGTTTGGCCTGGGCGGATAGTGAGCCCTGGAGAAGCCGTTAGCACATGGATCTGCAGCAGAAACGAGGGACATGGTAATATCCATATCACTCTGTAACTGAGCAATCTGGGAGGAGGAACTTGCCGTCCACCTGCGTGACGGGGCATCAGCAACTGCAACATTCGTCAAAGCCAAAACGGCAATAGCCACATCAGAAGTGAACTTCATTGTATAGCGAAAGTAAGAACTAATAATATGCGAAGGTAAACACTGTCCTGCAGGCCAAGAAGGAAATCGAATAAATGTTACAAGAAAGAAACAGAAGCTTCAAGCTTCAGTAAAAAAGATTAGAAAAGTGCAATAGAGGCGACAAAGCACAGGACGCCGGGAGGAAAATCACAAGGCTTTTGAGAAGTACTGCAGGCCTAGATTTCTTCTTTTTCGAGTCTGCATTGCGCAACGCATACAGAACAGCTTGGCACCCTCGGTGTTGACTAGAAGGTGATCAGACTTGGACGCACGAATAGGAGCATTATGTTCGAGCTGCGGTGGAGACCTTGGCGTAGCGGAATGGTCGCAGATACGGGGAAACGACTTGGCGTTTGATCGGCCCGTTCATGACGAGAAGCAAAGAAGCAACATACGGAGAATGAAACCCGGAAGACAACTATCCAGCTTCTGGGCATCTGAATACGGCTGGTCGTGTATGGAACGATGGGCTGCACTCGCGTTTGTCGCTTGGCAACCGCTACGGTAAACATGAATGCCGAGTACTCGACGGTTCTAGGATGATGAGCGATAATACGGTTGTTAGAGTGCTATCGTGGAACAACTTTAAGACTCCCATAAGAAATTATCTCACCGAAGATAAAGAAGAAATAGGCGCTCATTGATCGACATTAGGCAGGTGTCCCAAACGGTAGTTATTTTGGCATGACGAAAGTCATCGGAAATCCATCAAATTGCACCTCGTTTGACTTGGAAGGGGAGAAACGAAAGAAACGAGCTAGATTATAATTGGATATTCTCCTGGCCTGAAATGATATGCGAAGTGGAAGAGAAGCGATAGCTTAGGCGGGTTGACTAGCATGCATCACTTCATTACTAAGCGAGCGCTTCAACACTATGTTGCTTTTACAGTTTCTGCTCAATACATCTGCATCTGTTCCGAAATCCTCAAAAAATACAGCATTAAGCGAAGGTATAATGATGGACTTGATATGTAGATTCGGCAAACCCGTATACCAAGATAGTGTTCGACATCACTCACCCTTTAGAAATCAATTGGAGACAAATACAGTTTAAATTTACAATAAACACATGATTGGTTATAAAAAGCAGGTGCTATAGAGCCAAAGACGCTCGATATTCTGGGTACACATAATGGGCCGAGATGATTAATGGGCCGAGATGATTCACTTTCACCAGCCTCGCACCTTCCTGATCACCGCGAGGACTCACGCGTGCCTTCTCACGACGCGTCCTCACCAAGCGCACAGATCTAAGCCAAGCTATGCTTTATGGTGTTCGTTAAACTCTTTGTTATATCGTTGACCACCATCTGCACTTACAGCGACACGCGACCTTGGAGCTACACGATGGCGGACTTGATTCGCTATGGAGCAGCCGCTCACGCAATCTCTTCCGATACTTGCGCTGACAACGAAAATAGCAGGAGAGCGGCTTTCGAGCTTAAGCTTGCTGAGAATGAGCGAATGATGGGCGGCGATTGGCCAGTGACACAGAAGGACGAAGAAACAGGTTCAGGCGAATCCAGTCCCACTGTTGCAGGAGATGACTACAATGACAACGTTTTGCGAGTGGACCTAGACATGGATAAGGAAATTCAACTGGGTCTCACCCACCCGCCCGTGGAAGCGTTCGATCAGCTCCAGATCCGCCTCCAGGAACTCCGCACGCTGAACGAGAACCTAGAATGTAGAGTTTGCCAACTCATGGAACAACTTGACTCGAAGACGTTAGCCTACGACAAGGCCTTGACGACGATCGAGTCGCAGGATCAGCAACTAACTACGAAGGCGTTGGCGCACGCAGAGGCTTCGAGGCAGGTCAGGGTCAGCCAAGAGAAGATTGGCAATCTCCAATCCAGACTTGGTATATTAGAGGCAGAGAACGAGCAGCTCAAGGGGTCCCCTACTGCCCTAACGACTCTGATTGACCGTATTGACCGGCTTTACATCGACAAAGACAACGATAAAGACTACATTAAACGCTTATCAGAAGAGAGAGACCGCGTTACTGATCAAGTGCGCCGCAAGGACAAAACGAATGCTCAACTGCAACAGAAAGTCCTTCATCTCACTAACCAGGTCAGCTCACTCCAAGTTGAACTGGATCACTTGAAGGTCATGCAGTTAAGACAAGATGATCAAGAAGCTAAGATCACGGCCCTCGAGTCAAACCTGACGAAAACCTCGACCCAGAAGGCTGCGCAGCTTGAAATTCTAGACAATGTTCGAGGCAAGCTTAGTGAATCCCGCAATAACAATGAGATCCTGCGCAATGAAATCGCCGGTCTGAAGGCACGAGCAACTGTCAATCAGAGCAATGAGAAGGAACGGCGGCTCAAGCGTGACATTGCTTTCTGCGTGACGCAGCTAGACCTGGCTGATTGTGAACTTCGAGTCTTCACTTGCGGGCACAACCGACTTTCTGACATTCCCGATGGTAACAAATCTACTCGCGAGAAAGACATGAGTATCATCGCAGGCGATATGTTCCGAGCCTGGTATGGCGACAAGGAATTCATGGACGAATACCAGAGGGAGCGACAGTATATTATCAAACATCATCGAGCGCATGAGCGTGATGATCCGGGACGAGGTGACTGGGCTCATGATATCAAGCGTATCCGTCAGTAACCTTTCTCCAATACTTTTTGTCCCTCCCACTAACATCAGCAGTCACCGATATCGACTATCAACGGGGCCTATATCCCACGTACAAGTAGTGGTCGGCTTACGGGTCGTTGTATGCAGGGTCATTTCTGCTTTGTCTGATGGGATTTCAATGGTTAAATATGCGCGGTCGATATGTTCCATCTGGATGATGAACACAACCTCGCGATCTAAGAACTCTGGCTCCAGCTTTTCCAAGCTTCCATACTCCATAGCAGCAGCTGCACAAATACAAACCCAATAAACCCACAACCCACTCACCCCTCACCCCTCACCCCTCAGCAAAATGCCCCTCAACATGAAACGCCACAGCCCTCTCATCCCCCTCAAACGCCCCACAAACAGGACAAACCGCAACCTCACCCCCTGCACTCCCCTCCATCCCCCTCATCGCCTCATACCTCCTATCCTCCGCCTCCAGCTCCGCAAAAACCCCCAGATCCCTCCCCGCCATCCTCCCCTCATCAAACACATACTCCTCACTCCCATCATGTCTGACATCCCTCTCAAACCTATACCCCCTTCCCCTCCCTCGTCCACTGCCATTACCACCCGCACCTCTCTCACCGTCCCTCCCCAACCCCGCTCCCTCCCCACCAACTAAGTTCTCCCCTCTCACACCCTCCTCCTCACTAACAAGTCTCTGCACGCGTCCTACCCGCCCGTCTCGCAGCCTGACTTTCACGCCCCGCGGATGGTCGCTGCGTGTAAGCACTTCGGAGACTATGCCTTGGACTTGGTGGCCTGTGGGCTGGTCTACTTTGAGGACGAGGGAGACGGGGGTGCCGGGGGTGAGGGAGGCATGGGGTGGGACGGAGCTGGGACTAGGGTGGTGGTGATGTCTTTGGGGGCGTGGGGGGTGTGAGCGGTGAGATGTGTTGTTTGTGTTGTTTGTATTGTTGTTGCGGGGTGGGCGGGGTTGGCGGTTGCGGCCTGGCATTTTTTTTGTTTGGGTTATGGGGGTGGTGGTGGTGGTGGTGGTGGTGTGTGTTTGGGTTGGGTTGGTCCCGTGATAGATAGGTCTTTGCTGGTGGTTTGTATGGTGGGAGAGTGTGGAGGATGTCGGGTAGTTCTTGAAGAGGATCGAGGGTGATCACGCTTGGGTAAGAGTGTTCAAACGAGTGGTTAAAATAGTATGGATTTATGGATGGGGCGTTGTTCGTTGTGATCAACCAGAAGATGCAGTGTGCGAGGCGAAGGTGAAGAGCTGTGCTAGATTCGGCCTAGCGATTGCTTATGTCATCATTTATTATTGCAATGATTGAACTGATATAGTAGTACTCATGCCTAGAAAATTCGAATACTAGGTTGCACTTAAACTTTTTGTGTCTATATACAAACACGAGATCAAGCCCCTGAAATGAGAATACAATGAATTAATGCTTCATCTTATCCTATCCTGCGCCGAATACTGAACTCTCGTCCGTCTAGATGAATATTTCTCCTGACAAGGCAAGGTGAGACGCCGATAATGCTGTGATGTCAAGGCAGTCTATGTCGAGCTTCCGCTGTAGCTCGCTCGCGCCGACCCAAACTATTCCAACGCCGTGCATAACCCAAACACAAAACAACGCAAAACAACGAGGCATGTCCCGGCGAAAACTATCCTAGAAATGCAAGAGCATGTACAGGCTGCAAGACATCCAGATTGCACACTTACATGGTGCAGAAATATTCAAGCGTGTACGCTTAGAAGGGGAATCCGCCCTGGAACTGCTGGCCTCGCCGGCCTCCGCCGCCAGGCATGCCGCCCATGCCACCCATGCCACCGAAGGGACTGCCACCGCCACCACTCTGGAAGCTGAAGCCGCCGCCGCCGCCTCCTCGACCGCCACCCATACCACCGAACATCTGCATGAGAATCTCGGGGTCGATGCCTCCGCCCATGCCACCGCCGAAACCACCCCCGCCCCCGCCGAACATGTCAGAGGGGTCGATGAGGTCCTCGCCTGAATCGAAGCGAGCACGCTTCTGCGGGTCACTCAAAGTCTCGTGGGCCTCTTGGATCTCTTGGAACCTCTGGTGCGCGGTTTCGTCATCGGGGTTCTTGTCAGGGTGGTGCACAATGGCTAGCTTGCGGTAAGCCTTCTTGATTTCGGTGTCGGTGGCATCTTTTTCGATGCCGAGGATCTTGTAGTAGTCTTTTCGCTTGCTTTTCTTCAGCTCAAGCTCTGCGTTCCTAATCTCCTTGGCGATGCCTGGTTCTGAAGGGTTGGCCTCGTGGATAGCCTTGAGCTCCTTGACAGCCTCGTCCCAGTTGCCCGACTCACCCAATGCCTTTGCACGGGTCTTCTTCGCCTTTGTGTAGCTGGGGTCGAGCTCGAGGGCCTTGTCGCAATCCGTAATGGCGTTTGTCCATTTCTTTAACCTGGTGTAGCAAAGGGCCCGGTTTTGTAGGATCTTCGAATTGGTCTGCTTGTTCGAAGGATCAACCTCCAAGGCCTTGGAATAGGTGTCGACAGCTTCCTGGAAGCGGCCCGACTTGAAGGCTGTGTTACCCTCCTCCTTCATGCGCTCGAGCTTCTGCACCATCCGCAGGTACTTCAGGGCGTCTTTGAAGTCGGGGTCGCAGCCCAGTGCCTGCTTGAAGTGTTGGATAGCCTTGTCGTTCTCGCCCTGACCATATAAAGCACGACCTCGCAGCACCAGTGCGTCCGGATCCTGGTTGTTCCGTCTGAGCAAGTTCATGGCAACGTTCTGTGCCTCGCCGAGAGCATTGACGTTGCCCATCCGCAAGTGTGCCTCTCCCCGCAGAAGGTTCCACTTCCGCGGCCTATCAACACCAGACCCTAGCCCTCGCTCAGCCTCGTTGAGTGCGTATATGATCATGGATCCTGCGCCGCCGCTCTTCAGCGTTTCTTCGGCCTGCTGCAGATGCCGTTGCATGGTCAGTGCAGGCTGCATGTCCTTCTGCGTAGCGTTGACAGTATTGTACGCCGCGACTGCCTCGTCTGGGCGCCCCAGACTGGTGTATACTCTGCCTAATCGCAGTCCAACCTTCATGTTGCCGGGATCGAGCTCGTCTGCCATTTTGCAGTCTTCCAGAGCCTCGACGAAGCGGTTCGACGATATGTACGCTGCAGCTCGGTTCGAGTAGTAGGTGGCATTTTTGGGGTCGGCTTCGATGGCTGCGCATGATTAGCGGATGTCTACATGGACTGTGCGAGGTGATGCAGTGCGGCACGATGCAGCACGCAAATCAGCTAGCGTGCGACGGGAGCACAACGCACCTCTCGAGTACTCCTTGATAGCGGCCGGGTAGTCCTTGATCTTGAAGAATTTGTTTCCTGCAGCCTTGTACTCTTCGGCGTCTATCGTGGGGGGCTGTGCAGGCGCAGATGATTCCTCTGGCGTCGCAGCATACTTTGCCGACTCTGGCGGCGGGCTCGTCGTGTACCTGTGCGGAGGAGGTGCTGGTCGCGATTCCTCGCCGTTGGTCTTGGGGAATGCTCCCGGGGCCTGTGCGGCAGCCGGGCTGGAGGGAGCGGGCGTCGGTGAGGTTGCAAATTCACGGTCGACGTCCATGGGCTGGGGAGTGGGCTGGTCGGCCATGGCGGACATGGCTGACGACGAGAGCCTGCGGAGCTCGTCGGGCGGGAGATTGAGCGGGTGTGAGTCGCGGTCGTATTTGGACGAGCGCTTGGACGAGTAAGAGCTAGAGCGGCGTTCGCGCTCGCGCTCTTTGACTCGGGAGTGGGACTTTTTGTCAGGCGAAGAGGGAGGGGTGCCTGGATTACTTTTTGTTGCTGGCTTGCCGGGGGCGAGTTTCGGGGCGTCGGGCTGGACTGATTTGGAGGCCTTGCGAAAGAGGGAGGGAAGCACCATGGGAGGCGAGCGAACAAAGGTTAGGAGGCCCGGTGTAACTGAAATTTTAGTGCGCTGCAGTCAAGGCAAAGTTTGGTTGAGAGCGGGCGCGGACCGACAGAAGACGGCACTGGGATCAAGAGAGTCTTCTAGCACCTTCTACCCGCAGACGCTCTCGCTAATCCGAGGGGACATGCAGCCGCGGGCGCGTGCTCAGCTGGGGGGCTGGGCTGCTCGCTGCAACGCTCGTCATATCAAGCCAGGGTGCGTTGTCATGGGCAGGAGTCTGATGGCATGGAGCGCTGTTCGTTGCCCAGCGTCTCTTCACGACGGGCGTCGTGCGGCAGACCCTGCGAAGCCAGCTACTCTACCAGCACGGCGAGCCCCACAGCGACTTCGAGAGATGTATACACCAGAGTCGCTCGCACTCCGACAGCTTGCCGGCCGTCTGCAGGATGGGATCATCGTCTCGCGTGTCCAATCTGCATCTAGGAGGTTGGTACTTGCAGATCAAAACATCGCCAACGGCAGCGGCATAAACAACGGTTATTTCGCTCCAATCTGCTGCTGCATTCCCGACTGCGTTTGATGAGCTGTCCTCTGCTCGCCAGCCTTTTGATTTACCCATTGGTATCCAGCAAGAGAACGAGAAATGAGAAATGACGTGCCATGCATCCTACAGCCGCTGGCCAGATGCTGATGGGTGTTGATAAACCTGCATTTCAGAGCGGTGATATGACTCTCCAGCGCTACGGCAATGCTCCACAGCATGGCGATAGGCAGTCCTTGTCAAACGGGTCTCTGAATCAGGCAACCGGATATGCTTCTCTATTGGTGGAGGCCCTGTTGTCACGTGAAGCGATTGACGAGGACAGACATCTCCATGGACACCGCGATAAAGGTAGCTCTGGAATGCAGAAATCATGTAGCTGACAGGCATATATACTTTTCTCGTAGGATTGTATGATATCGTCATGTTGCGCCAAGTCAAGCCAAGCCAAGCAGAGTTGTATCGTGTCGGTCTCTCGTTGTCAGTCAAGATCGAGCATCTGTTTACACCAGATCCAAGGATAACACGGTGGTCAAGTCGTTTGCATAGGTCTGAGCATAATTGGAGCAGGCCCCGCGGGTTCAAAGCTCATCGGACGACAAGTTCCGCACCCCGGCCCTTTATCTTATCGCCACGTGCCAGAGCGCCGACCGGGGTTTCACCTGCCGGCCCTCCACTCACAGCTCCCCGCCGTCCCAGTCCCTCGCAGCTCTCCAGTCTCACTCGCAGCCACTAATGCACTTTTGCGAAGCACGCAGAACTCCGATCGTGTGCTGAACAGCAAGGATATTCAGCTCGTAGCAAGCTCCTCACACTCCGAGCTGGTCACAAGGGTAGGCCTGGCGTTCAACAAGGTCACAAGTGCCCCGAGGCATTAACGGCAAGACTTACGAGATCTCGCCATTTCGCCCTTTCACCGCACCGGACCGCCTGCCACCGCTCGCCAGATCTCTCTTTCTCTCTTTTCTATCTCCTTTCACTGCAGCGTGAAGCAACATCCATCTGCGTGTCGGTCGACCTTCCGTGCCTGTGGCCCGCGGCGGGACCTTCTTAACGTCCCAACCTCGACCTGCTCGCTGCGGCCGCCGAACGTACAATACCTACCATAGTCTCACTCAAGCACACAAAGCCTCGCTATGGGTCTTACTTACAACATCTACCTCAACGGAGGCCGCATCTACGGGTGTCGGAATTGCAAGACACACCTCTCCAACCACGACGATATCCTTAGCAGGGTACGCTCACCCGAACCTTTGGGACATTCAACCGCACGCTTACTAACGTATCTGCAGAATTTCCGCGGCCAGCACGGTAAGGCATACCTCTTTGACCAAGTCGTTAACATCACCGAATCGGACCCGAACGAGCGCAACATGACTACCGGACGCCACGTCGTACGCGACATACACTGCAGGCAGTGCAAAGAGACGGTCGGCTGGAAGTACGACAAGGCATATGAATCGAGCGAGAAGTACAAGGAGGGCAAGTTCATCCTCGAGGCGGAGCTACTGTGCACAGTATCGTGAGCGGTCGGCGCCCGGCCGGAGGCAAGAGACACCCCTGATCTTTCAAACATGCATTCATAAGGAGTATTTCTTGGGTACGGATCAAGGCTTGGGTCAGGACACGGCATGGCGTTTAATACTGGGCTTGCAATTGGGGCGTCCGGCGCAGTGCGGCAAAGCAACAGGATGACGGTTTCAGTACACGGGCATACAGCACTTGTTTCTTTGTCCCTCTCACGCAATAATTTTTCCCTATGAAGACCACGCCATGTAGTTTACATAGCAGGAAAGATGATGAAACGTTCCGCTTGCAGCTTCCTTGCTCCCGTGAGGTCTGTCTGCATCTACCCCGCTTAACCTCGGCGGGGTGGAGCTCAAGCTCTCCGATGACGACCTCGCCTGATGCCAAAGATTTCTGTCGACTCGCTCATCCATATCGTGACGAAGGCGGCAACACAATTCCCCTGCCTTGTTTTGTTCCCACGTTTACTCGACGCTGCTACTTTACTCACCGCTGTGTGTGCTGCGTAACCCACGGCCCAATATGGCAAAGGACACAATGAAAGCAGTGGTCTTCAAGGGCCCCTACAAGGTCGTAATCGAAGAGCGTCCCATACCGAAAATCGTAGACCAGACAGACATCATTGTTAAAGTGGACAAGGTGTGTGGGCTTTGCTACGTTGTGCTCGCTGCTGACCTCTCGCAAGACAGCACTATGCGGCAGGTACGAGCAGCCTCTCTACTGAACTTACCCAAAGACTGACGACATGACTACAAAGCGAGCTGCACGTGTTCCGTGGACACCAGCCTTCCGGCACCGACTTCATCATGGGTCACGAGTTCACGGGCCACGTAGAAGAGGTGGGGTCTGAGGTCAAGTCGTTCAAGAAGGGGGACCGCATCGTGACGCCTTTTACGCTGTCTTGCGGAGAGTGTTTCTACTGCACGCGGGGGTTCTCGTCCCGTTGCACGAAATGCCTACTATTTGGTTCGGTGAATCTGGACGGGGGACAGGCGGAATATGCGCGCATCCCGCTGGCTGACAGCACGGCCGTGAAGGCGCCGGAGGGCGTCAGGGACGAAGCACTTGTGCTCATGGCGGATATTTTCCCTACGGGGTGGTTCGCGGCACACAATGCGTTCAAGGAGATGGAGCAGAAGGATATTAGCGACAGCACTGTGGTTCTGATAGGGTGTGGGCCCGTGGCTCTCTGCGCCCTCGTCAACCTCGTGGACTACAAGCCAAAGAACATCCTGGCCGTCGATTCGATCCAGTCACGGCTCGACCTTGCAAAGAAGCTGGGGGCCGAGCCGTGGAATTTCCAGACGGATAGAGAGGGCCTGGATAAGCGGGTTAAGGAGCTTACTGAGGGGAGGGGCGCGGATGTCGTGGTCGAGGTGGTGGGTCTCTCGCCAGCGCTCAAGATGGGGTTTGAGCTGCTGCGACCGTTTGGGATCATTTCGAGCGTGGGTGTCCACAACGCAGAGATTCCTTGGTGAGTGGCACGGCACCGGATGCATGTGAGACAGGGACTGAGTGTCTAGGAACGGCAACCAGGCGTACGGCAAGAATCTGCGGGTGCAGATGGGCAGGTGCCCGGTGCGCAGCGTGTTCCCGCAGGCGCTGGAGTCGCTGAAGAAGCACCAGGACAAGCTCGGGTGGGTCTATGCATGACTCGTCTCTGACGTTGATGCTAACGCGGGCAGCTTCATGGCGGACAAGATCATGCCGCTGTCGCAGGCGGTCGAGGGCTACGAGCTGTTCGACAAGATGCAGGCGCAGAAGGTGGTGTTCGAGGCGCACAAGTGAGTCGCGGGCGAGATGGATGCGGAGGGGGGCTGGGGCTGTAGGTGGACAATGGAGTGAATTGCAAGCGAAGCGCGACCGTTGTGGCCAGTGCGGGGCGGGGGAGCTTGAGGGCTCCAGGCCGGTGGCAGCGCACGCGTCGAGCTGCAGGCTTTTGCATGTTCGCGACGACACGGCGGCGCTCGCCCGGGGCAGCCTGGGGGCGACGCGGGCGGCGGCATGCGTCGCGGGCTGCCAGTGCCATTGCCACGATTCTCATTGCTCGTCCGGACATTGCAGCTGCGTTCCTCAGTCGATGCGGCAAGGCCCGCCCGCTCGCTAAGACAGCTAGCAGCGAAGCAGGCGTGCGTCGCAATATTCGTCCTTGCAACCTTCGTCACCCTGCCTGAGCTCCTCCTTGACCTCTCCACTCCGCGCCCACTCCCGCCTCACCTCCGTCTCCACTGCCTCCTCCTCTCTCCCTCGCCTGTGGTGCTTTCACCTCACGCTTCTCCTCCCACCCGCCGATCCGCACCGACCACCTCCCCCGCCACTTCCGCAACCATCTGTGAGTAGCTCGACGCCTCCCAGCATCCCGGCTCATCGTCAACAAACCCACTGACGGCACCCGCCCGACAACAGCACAGCGCCCTCGCACATCGCACGCGCCCCTCGCCCGCTCCTCCTCCCTCCCGTCTCCCCAGCTCCGCTCTCCGGTAGGTGTCGCGTTGCTCCACGTCACGCGCGTCGACGTCACTGACGCTGCCCCAGCACCACCTCCACCCCAACCCTAGCCATCCTTAGAACATGTCTGCAGACGAGTCCCAGCAGGCCCTCCAGGACCCCAGCCACGTCGCCGACTCCCTGCAGCGCCTGGCCATCAACGACGAGGGCGACGTGCAGCCGCGCACCGAGCAAGAGTATGCCGAGTCGCAGCTCACCCTGCGCGCCATTGTCTCGTCCAAGGAGGCCGGGGTCATCATAGGGAAGGCAGGCAAGAATGTCGCTGACCTGCGCGACGAGACCGGCGTGCGCGCCGGCGTCAGCAAGGTCGTCCAGGGCGTCCACGACCGCGTGCTGTCCGTCACCGGCCCGCTGTCTGGCATCTCAAAGGCATACGGTCTGGTCGCAAAGGGCCTGCTCGAAGGAGCGCCCCAGATGGGCATGGGCGGTCTGCTCCGTAGCGACGGCACTCATCGTACGTCCAATGCGCCGCTTCTCTGCACAGTGCACTTCCGCTAACTCGCCCAGCCATCCGCCTGCTCATCTCTCACAACCAGATGGGCACCATCATTGGACGCCAGGGCCTGAAGATCAAGCAGATCCAGGATGCCTCCGGCGTTCGCATGGTCGCGCAGAAGGAGATGCTTCCTCAGTCCACGGAGCGCATCGTCGAGGTTCAGGGTTCCCCGCAGGGCATCGAGAAGGCTGTGTGGGAGATTGGCAAGTGCTTGATTGATGATCACGAGCGCGGCTACGGCACCGTCCTGTACAACCCTGCCGTCAGGGTTCAGCCTGGCGTTGGTCCTTTGTCTAATGGCATCAGCGCTGGCGGCGGCCGCTCTTACAACCGCACTGGGCACGGCGCAGACTTTAGCGACTCTCCTCCGACCTACACTCGACGTTCTGGATCGGATGCTGCGAGCCGCCCTCCGCCGCCGACACACACCGAGGACGGCGAGGAGATGCAGACGCAGAACATCAGCATCCCATCGGACATGGTTGGCTGCATCATTGGCCGCGGCGGTAGCAAGATCAGCGAGATCCGCAAGAGCTCCGGCGCGCGCATTTCGATCGCCAAGGCTCCCCACGACGAGACTGGCGAGCGCATGTTCACGATTACCGGTAGCGCCGGTGCTAATGAGAAGGCACTTTATCTCCTATATGAGAACCTAGAGGCCGAAAAGATGCGCCGTAGCCAGGCTACGGAATAGACCCTACGCCCATGTTGCTCCACTGGATATTGACGTGGCGGATGAAGGGTGAAGGCGCGTTGACCGCTTCCTGAGCACACTGGAACCTTGTATTGTTCGCCCTCATCTTCTGGTTGGCGTCTTCTCGCCGGAAAAGCACCAAAAGCAACGGCTTTGCTTAGTATTTTCTGACTGGGCCCCCCTTTTTTTTTTACCTACTCTACTGATGGATACCAATGGCCGGGGCATCTTTTTTCTCTTCTTCTAATTCGAGACTTTGAGTGCAAATTGAGCGAACTGAAGTGGATTGAAGTGATTCATTCAGTCACGATTTTGACGACTTATGGTTGATATCCAGGACCGCCTGACGGGATTTCATCAGAGCAGGTTTTCCTTTGGTCGATTGCTCGGTCGGTCGGTGGGTTGAGGATGGGATAGTTGGTGTGCGTTGTGCGTGGTGCAAGGAAAGAAGAAAGATGTTTGCTCGGTGTCCTCCTGCGAGGAACTGATCGATCCGATGTGCGGCTCTATACTACGATAGTCTACCTACTCTCTCTCTCTCTCTCTCTCTCTCCCTCTCTCTCTTACACATCCACTCTCCTGTCACCTCGCTATCTATCTATCTACATACCTACCTAACTAGCTATGCTATGTCTACGAGAGAATATTGAGATGCGTCTTGGTGCTTGTTGCGGTTTAATCTTTTGTGTGTGTATGTGTATATATTTGCATCGCGTAGTGATAATTTAATTTAATTCGCGTGCGATGCGCAGACGAAGAGGAGATGAGCTCGCTCTCAGCCTCATATAAGGCCACGACAACACTTGGCTCGCTCGGAACTCGGAACCGCGTTCCGAGCGGGCTTTGCGGACGGAGGCTGATGGGGTGTGTGTGTGGTGGGGTCCGTGCGGGCCGCGCTCGGTCGGTCGGCGGGCTTAGATTAGTTCCCCGGCGGGCGTGCGTGAGCTTGATGACACCTTGTAACTTTTTCGAAAAAGGTCGTTATAAGGGTTGCGCTTGCGCTCTACTTGTTGTTACGCTTTTTTTTTTTTACTTTCTTTTGGTTTTTTTGGCAAAGTGCTTTGAGGTTGTGAGATTTGCAAATTGCTGGTTCGGTCGAGTAAGAGTAAAGACCTTGGAAGATATACGGTACGGCGTGGTGACAAGAGAGAAGAGAAAAGAAGAGAGCTGGATTGTATTGGATAGTGAGAGAGAGTCGGGAAGTGGTATTGTGAGCGCGAAGACGAGGACAATGACGATTACCAACCAGTATAGCGATCGAGAGGACATGGAGCGGTCGAAGCAGGCTGCCCCAGAGACGCATGCGCAGAACGGCAATGCCAACGGCTTAGCGCGCCGGCGCCAGAGCGTCACAGAGAGGATTGAGAAGCGGTTGGAAGAGGTGGCTGAATCGGCGGCTAGGGACCCCGAGGAGCAGAAGCAGGCTGGGCTGCTGGCATTGGCGATCTGCGTGGGCGGCATCTATGCGAGTTTGTAAGTTAGAGGAGAGTCCTCCAGTGGCAGCGATGGCTAATGCGACACGCAGCTTGAGCTGGGCGTATCTCCAGGAGCGGATTACCACCACGACGTACGGACCGGATCACTCGCGCTTCACGTACTCCATCTTCCTCAATACTATTCAGTCCGCTTTCGCAGCGTGTACTGGCGCCGTTTACCTCTTTGCGTCGTCCCCGCGCGACCCTAAGACCGGCACCCGGAAAATCCCGCCTGTCTTCCCTTCGAAACAAATCCTCTTTCCGCTACTCCTCATCGCCATTACATCCAGTCTTGCCTCGCCGTTCGGATACGCCAGCTTAAAGCACATCGACTATGTGACTTTCATCCTGGCGAAGAGCTGCAAGCTCCTCCCCGTCATGTTCCTCCACATCACCATCTTCCAAAAGCGATACCCCTTCTACAAGTACCTCGTCGTCATCTGCGTAACTCTCGGCGTCGCCATGTTCACGCTCTACAACCCATCCACGGCAAAGAAAGCCGCGAAAAAAGGCGTCTCAGCCGACGCCTCCAAAGCCCTTGGCCTCTTCCTCCTAAGCATCAACCTCCTCTTCGACGGCCTCACAAACACCGTCCAAGACCAGATCTTCAGCTCCTTCAAGGGCTTCTCAGGCCCCCAGATGATGTGCGCGCAGAACATCATGAGCACGCTGCTCACGACAAGCTACCTGCTGACGGCACCGTACCTCGCGGGGTCGCCCCTCGGCGCAGCAGCAGGTCTCTCCCCCACCGCAGGAAACGAGCTCGGCGACGCCCTCGCCTTCGTCACCACTTACCCGGCCGTCGGCTGGGACGTGCTCGCCTTCGCGGCGTGCGGCGCCGTCGGCCAGGTCTTCATCTTCCACACGCTGGCGCACTTCAGCTCGCTGCTGCTGGTTACCGTTACGGTGACCCGCAAGATGCTGACGATGCTTACGAGCGTCGTGGTGTTTGGGCATCAGGTTACGGGGATGCAGTGGGCGGGGGTGGGGCTTGTGTTTGGGGGGATTGGTGCCGAGGCGTGGTATCAGAGGGTGGAGAAGAAGGCGAAGATTGAGGCGAGGAAGAGGGAGGCGGTGGAGAAGGCGAAGGCGAAGGCGTTGTAGGGGGGTGAGGTGGTGGTGGTGGGAAGGCGTTTGGGTTGGTTTGAAGGGCTGCAGTGGGATTGTCGGAGTATGAGTTGAGTATACCCTGTGTAGAGATAGACTTTGCGATTTGAATGTTTGTTATATTGCATTTACGTTTTTGATTTGAATGCTCGATTTTATTGCATTTACGTGTACGTGTTTGATCACAAGATATAGACAAGGGGCTCGCATATGCGAGATTTGATCATCACCAATGTGGTAATAGATGTGACAGGGAAGCAGCAATGATGACCTAAGCCTTCACCTCGCGTCCTGTGCATCCTACTCTCAACCTTACCACCTTTTGTTCAATCCCACCCATTGAGAACTCAACTTCATGCTGCAAGCCTGCGATATGCCGACAATTGACGACTAACCACCTTTAACCCTGGAAATGCACCACAACCACCACCATTAACCTCATCGCGTCCAACCACGCGCCACACACAATGCCAACCACACATACACCCCTCCAAATGCCTCGTCTCCGCCCAAAAAAGCCTCCCTCCCCCCATTTCTCTTTCTCCCGCCCATCTATCAATTCCCCAAAACACATCCCACACCGCACCCTCCACACCCCGCAAACGACAACCCAACCCCCTCCCCCCAACAACGATAAACACACCCACTTCTACACCTACACATCCGGCCGCTGGCTCTGGTACGAATCCCAGCACCTCCCCCTACGCCACCGCGCCTTCAACGTCGCAGCCCTCAAGCGCATCGCGGTGCAAAGCGCAGGCGCAACGCGCTGCGTGTCGATGGGGAAGATTGCGGAGGGGAACTCGAGCCGTATTTTTCGACTGAAAATGGATGGTGGGAAGAGCGTTTTTGTGAGGGTTATGTATAAGGGTGGGGAGTATGCGGGGGATCATGTGAAGCGGGGGGTACTGTCGGAGGTCGCGAGTGGGGAGTTTGTATGTGTGATTTTTGTTTTTTTTTTTGTTTTCTGGTGCTGTGATGGGTTGGGAGGGGTTGGGTTCTTGTTTTTATTTTGCTTTGTTCGGGCTGGGTTCGTGGTTTGAGGATTGCGCTGATGAGTGTAGGCTAGGTCTGTGCTGGGTGTTCCGGTCCCCGAGGTTTTGGGTTGGAGTGCGAGTGCGGAGAATGAGGTTGGTGCCGAGTACGTTGTTATGGGGGAGGCGGTGGGAACGCCGCTTTGGAAGGTTTGGGACGGCATGGAGAGGAATAGGAGGATGAAGATTGTGAAGGAGGTGGTTGAGATGGAGAAGAAGTTTTTGAGAGGTTGGTTGTCGAGGTTTGTGTATCCTTTTTTTTATTTTTCTTTTGTTTTTTCCTTTTTGACGAGAGAGGACATGCTGATTTATACAGGTATGGAAATCTTTATTTCAAAGATGATGCATTCGAGGGATGCGAAAAGGCTGAGTTGCTGGGCGATCTACCGGAGTCCGTGAAGGAATATGTCGCGAAACGATTCGTTGTGGGTCCTGTTGCGGAAAAGAGTTTCTATCATCGCGAACGGGGGGTGATGGATATTGATCGGGGGCCATGTTAGTATGCGCCGTCAAAGTTCGTGATTCGTACTGACTTGCATCCAGGGAAACTCCCGCAAGACTACCTCCGCGCCATTGCACGGCGGGAAATCTCATGGATGGTGCGCTACGCGGATTCAAGGACGCAAAAAAGTTAGTGAGAACCTATTCCCTTCCCATAAATTTATCTACTGACCGCTTACCTATATCTAGGCTTCTACCAAAACCCCTTCACAATCGTCGAACCCCCAATGCAGCGCGACATCAGCAAACACATCACCAACTACCTCAAGCTCCAAGACGTCGCAGAATACGTCTTACCCAGGGGAGAAGCAAGCCGCGCAACACTCTGGCACCCCAACCTCTGGGCAGGCAACATATTCATCCAAAACGACAAGATTACTAGCGTCGTAGACTGGAACAACGTCTGGGCTGGCCCGCTGTTCCTGCAGGCGACGCGTCCTGCGCTGGTTAGTCACTCCGGCGAGATGAAGACGCAGCTTCCGGAGAACTATGATACGATGAATGAACATGAGAAGAGATGGGAGCGGCGCCAGGTCGAGAATACAATCGTGTCGCAGGCATACGATGAGATATTACAGAAGCGAAATCCTTTTCTCCACAGGGTGATCAACATCCCGCATGCGGTGAATAGGCGACGTGTAGTAGATTTCGCGGAGAACACGTGGGAGAACGACGTTATTAGTCTGCGGCAGTTATTAATCCGTGTCATCCGGTACGTATTCTCTCCGCTCTTCTACTTTCCTGGGACTAGCACGATTTCTCGACGCAGGCTACTTGCTCAACAAAAAGAGAAGAAGGGAAAAACTAACTTGCTCCTCCAACAGCTACTTCCCCGAAACACACCCCACGACCCCCTGCCCCATCTCCTTCACCCCCTCCGAAGTCGAAGAACACCACCCGTACGTCGATGGCTGGAACGTGTCCGCAGATGCATAAGAGATGTTCCATGATACTATGGGTATGGGACGGGATGGGTGGATCGCGGCGGAGAAGTATGATCTCGCGATGGAGATGTTCAAGGATATTACTGCGAGAGTTGACCTTGAGGAGGAGACGGTGGAGGGGAGAGAGGATTGGGAGGCCAAGATTGGGAGGCCAAGATTGGGAGGATAGGGACGTGAGATGGTAATGACAATGGAGAGGGACGGATGAGAGTGTAATATATATACCCCTGTTTGGATGTATAGATAGCGTACTCAGCTCTAGGAAAGGAAATCTTCACTCGTGTGAGAAGATGTTGCGGTTTTGTGGTTGGTTGAGTGGTAGCTTTGGAAAAGCTGCGTCGTGTGCTTGTACTCACGTCATGATTTCAGGTTACATGAGTCCTGAGCTTATACGGCGTTATGCTCTATTACAGCAAGACTGCTCGCCTCCACCATCAAGCGGTGGGTCAAACGTATCCCATGTGTGAGCGGGGACAAATGGTATATGAGTTGTGAAGAATCGCCACAGCACGGAACGGAACAGGTAGGAAGCGTATTGTTTCATATGTGTGGAGTCAAGTTGACGATGTTAGTTAGAGAAAGTCAGGCTTGGATGACTTGAATTTTATCATGATCGTCATCATCGTGATTGCTATGAAAACCCCGCACGAAGGCCGTAAGGTTAAGTATATACAGTCGTAGAATATCGAAAACACGTTCCAACCCCATCCAATACACCATCATGACTCGTGAAGTTCGCCGCTGTGTATCTGATACACGTTCCCGCTCGCCGAAAGCTCAGTCTCCCACTTGCAAATTAGGTGACCAGGATAACAACGGCGTTTCTCACATGTTCACCAACAATCAACGAACCCCAAGGAGCTCGTGGAACTCTCCGACTTCATTGCCCCTGCGTTCCCATGAGGCCACAAAGGCTTCTGCAGGTCGTAAAGCAGACACTCACTACCAATCATCCACTTCTGCCTCTGCTCGTTTCGTCGCCGCATTCAGCTCCCTGATTGCACAACACGCTGACACGATCTTGAAGCTCTGATACTCGTCCTTCGAATGCCTGGGCCTGGATCTACTGCCGTTCTTGTCTTTCTGCTGGCTGACCTCCAGGCATGCGATGCTCAATGCAAGAGCCTCGAGCGAGTCCTCCGGCAGATCGCCGTTGCCATCTTGCTTGTTAGAAGTAGCGGGAGTGCGCTTGCGTATGAGATTCTCGATCCATCGCGCTATGCGATCGAATTCATCTTTGAGCTGGAGCGATCGATCGCGTTGCCGACGCGTCTGTACGCCAGAGACGCTGAAGATAGAACCAGTGAATACTTCCAGTTCGGTGAGCGGCTGCGTTGGATGACCTGAATAGTCTCCTGTGGCGTTGTATATAGCGTCCTCGTAGCTGTGCATATTGTCAGCTGGGTTAACTAAGTTGGGTTTGAAGTAAGGCTTACGCGCGACGGATATCAAGAGCCTCGTCTATCAGGTGCTCCCATGGGATGATCCCTCCGAGGTTTATCTGGCATTCACGAGTGATGTGCTTCGTAAGATCGCCCCATACAGCGTCATCAGTCTTGTTGCTGCCCTTGATTTTCTGGAACCAGATCTTTCGTTCATCGATAGCGTCAAATAGAACCCCATTGATCTTCTCAGACCGATAGTAGAGATGTTGAGGTCCCAGATTATCATCTTCATCCTTCTCTTCATCTTCACGTGTCTGCGTCGGTACATCAAACGCAATCTCGGTCCTACCCTTGATGTGGATGAGTCCACCAGGCGCAAGACTAGTAAACAATTAGTTTTACGTAGAATGAATACAAGAGCTTATCTTATTCAAAAGATCAGCTTACAAGTGAGGCCGGTATTTGTTCGTCTTGATTCTACTAAACGAATTCATGTTGACAGCGATCCCCGTTTTAGAATAGTCAACGCCAGTGGAGTGTAACCCTGCGAGCGCTATACAGTCTAGAAGATATCAGTAAAGTCGTGGTATCATCTTTGGGCAAGGATTATACCTGGATCCGCTGTTCCCGCCGACTTTTGATCTGCCAAGATCATATGTCGGGTTGCGATAAGACCGAGCTGATCAGTGGCCATGAATTGGATGAAGAAGTCGGTCATGTCCTGTTTCTCCACAGTCCGCCCAATATCGAGTGGCGTGGTGCGAGGGTAGCTTGCTGGTGTGAAGACACTCTGGCAGCCAGCTACTGCCTCACTATCCCAGATAACGCTATATGTATCGCCATCCAAGTCGCCACCACTGAGACAACTCGGAAGATCACGGACCCCTTTCTGTGAAAATACGATGCAATTCCTCAAAGCCCTTAGTGGGTGAGTTTCTGGGGGGATGATGTTAGTAGCGAGCTGAACATCGCCTGGATGCAGTGCTGGCGATCTCGTGATCAGCATTCGACGGTCGTCCAGGTCCAATGTATGAGAACCAACGAAGGTTGCCTTGTCAAATGTCACGAAGATTTCGCCCTCCTCGAGATAACCTGTTTCGTCCATGACTCCAAATAGTGTGACGCCTTGCTCGATGGGAATCCGAGCCTTATACTTCATGAGGCGAAGCTCTCGAAGCACAGCTGCTTCCACAACCGAACACATGAATTTATCTCTCCTGTAGTCAATCCCAATGGATTCCAGGCGCCTGATCAGTTGAGGAAAACCAATTCGATCAGCTATGTTGTGGCGTTTGAGGAAGCTCGTGGTATTGGAAATGTGTGCCGTAACGAGCTGTAGCCTGAGCATTGCTGCGGCTTGTTGTTTTAGAAACCAATCCGCCGGCAATCCCATGTCTTCCAAAATCTTTATCATCTGTCTATTTATTAGCAAATGTATTCTAGTGCCTTGCTTGATTGATTTTCATATTGTTCAGCAGGTTCGTGGGCGTTCAAAATACGTCTAAACTACATCAAAGTCAATAACGTACCTGTCGGTTGAGTACCAGCTGAATGGGTTTATTGGCGGAATCACAAATCTCTAGATTGTCGATATCGGTGGTCTCGAACTTGACCATGGAGCCTCGAACGTTCATCGTGGTACCTTCAAGGCGATCATCTAATGCAAGCATGCCTTTGGCCCCACCCCATCGAATCTGGAAACATGTAGCAGCTCCCTTTCTCCGAGGAATTGAATCCCGGATCGCTTCAACAGCTTTACGAGATATTGTCCCTACACCATCGCTGAAGACATGCCGTCCATCTTTTGTTTCGATGTCTGGCACCTTATTATGCTCAATGTCATTATACTGAAGCGATATCGCGAAAGGGGTTTCGGAGAATGCTTGGCCAATACGAGCGGCACAGCGAGCGGGAGAGCGGATGTTACCGAAGTGACCGATCCCTGGTATGACAGTGAAGTATGTCTCTAGCTGGCCATCACGCATGAAAGGAGCCATGAACCATGCCGAGTGGCCCCGCAAGGAGGAATGAGAGTACCCCAGGAAACCATAAACTCTTCCACAGATTGCGATACCTTTCATCATGATTTCTTTAAATCTCTTGTAGATATCTTCGTTCGAGACTCGGGAGTTATATTGTAGGTCCGACCCGTCTTCGTCGCAGAATTGTACCCGTATGAAATACTCAGTATGTTTTGGAAAGCGACGCAAGATTCGATTCTTTGCTTCAGGGTCGGGGCCATGGAGTGTTATGCCTGTGGGGGTAACGTTCACTTTGTGGATCATGGTGAGGTTCTCTCGTCCTCGTTCCTAAACCATGTCAATAGCTGGATCCATTGATGCGAACAGAGAGGGTTCCGTACGGTTATGAGTTCCTTGTGAAGACCATTCTGTATCTCTTGCTCGTTTCCTTCGAGATAGCGCCATATCTCCTCAGTGTCGAAGGTCGATGCATTAATATCAATACCTGGAAACGGTATCTGAGAGAGTAGCTTCCGGACAGCTTCGGCCGAAATGGTGGTTTTCTGTTCAATTCATGTGAGTCACTGAGCATTCCCAGGTGCTATAGATTCCCTACTTTCTGAGATTTCTTCACCTTAGAGTCATGTACCTCCTGAATCCGCCCACTGATCTTGTACAGAAGCTTTTGGACAGTCCAAGGTGGCAGATATCCATTCTTTGCCAAAGCCTCTAATTGGAACAGGACCGCAAACGGAATGGTATATGACATTGCGTGGATGGTCAGGGCTAGACGATCGAATCCGTTCTTCAGACTGATGCGTGCGTGAGAAGGTAATACAGTAAGCTCATGTCGGATTACGGTGAGCACCTCTCGCTGGATCAACTGATTTGACAATACATAGAAGTCGGCCGGAGAAACGCAGATGCGGTAGATTAGTGCTTGTCCAATGATCTTCTGATGCGACGAGACGCTATTTGGAAGTCCCGTAAGCCGCATTTTCGTAGTTGTATTTTTCTTTGGGCCGCCTCTTTGGAGCATCGCAGCAAATGCCTGCATCAATTCATCATTTTGGAAGAAACGAGGTGTCTCCCACAGTGTCAGTATGAGCGCAGGATGCCGTGAAGTGGCAATTATGCTCTCTACAGTCCGGTACGGTATCTCAGCTCTCATCTGGCCGTATGCACTGTCAAATTCAAGGATCAATGCCTTCTTCACAAACTTTGCAATTCCCCACTTGAATACCCAATCCATTTCTGGAGAGTATACGAGTTCGTTATCCACATATTCGTATAGTCCGCAAGACAATGACTGCGCACTGAACACGACTTTAGCGTCTTCTGCCGAAAACGGGAGACTAAACATGTGAGCCAACATCTGAGTCAAGAGTGTACAACTCACTCTTTCGCTGCCCGTCGATCCTCTGCTAATTTTTCAAGGGACTTCAAGAGGTAAGGATCTAGGGGATTTTTGCTAGGCGTGCAGTAGACGTATTTGTCTAGAATTTTCATGCGAGCTCTAGTTTGGGGTATGGAATACCTTCCAGAGGACATGGTTTCTTGTCCGAATCGCTGTAAGAATTGTTCACCATCTCTATAGCGCAAGAAGGTGACGCTTCCGAAGGGCTTCTTTCGCGCCTTTTGACAAGTCCAATCCGTGACGTGCAACGTCTTGATCAAAAGCGCCAGATGCTTCCGCAGTTCATGATCCGTCAAGTCCGGTGGTAGGTTTCTCATAAAGACTTCCATGGTGGCTCAGTATTGTTGTCAGTCGCAGTGTGTTGTGAGGAGTGTCCCGTTTTATTAAATGGATCAAGCGATACCTAGGCTTGTTAGTTTTGTATGTTTGGAGCGAGCGAAGTAGGACACAAGATACCAGTAGTGGAAGCTGCAATCTGAGTTACAAGCTAAGCCGTTGCCTCCGATCCATTGATCGCAGGATAGGTGAGGGTGAAAGAGGTGGTGAGTAACGAGGGCCGACGAGTGTGCAGCAGAGCAGCTGATATAGGGTTGAACTTAGCGTTCCGCCAATTGGTGGACAATGACTGCACTATCATATAGGGTAGTATGGTGGATAGAGTAAATATCTCTGTCCGTGTCGCTCTCGTTGAGCGATAGCTCAGCTCAAGAGTTGTTGAGATCCTACACCAAACTGTGGGGTGCGCAAGGCAGCTAGATAATTAGGTGGGGGTTGTACTACCTGAGCGACGTGTGTCTTACTAATTGGCGGTAGTGATCCGTGCTTCCCGTGAGGGGTTGGACGTGTGGAAGGAGCAACCGCCACAATATATTGACTCGAAAAAGAGGGTGAATGGGGGGAGATATTCAAGATAAGCACATGAACGCTAGATAGAGATCAGATTGAAGATACCCGTTCTTTGTTTATATAAATGTCCCTGCCATTCCGACGGTTTCGACGTGTCACGTGAGAGCGCTACACTTCGCACCGTGAACAGCTCAGCCTCGTTGACACGCCATCTTGACAAAGATATTTGTGTGTCTGCGGAAATGTTATTGCAACTTCCATTTGACTGCCTGTTTGGCTGCCTGGCTGTTAAAGGATCAGATGGACTCTCCAGTGCAGAATGTCTACCGTTATGAATGCCTCTTGTATCTTCGAGGTTCTGAACGAGGCTTATGCTATAGAGTACATCGGCACTGTCTAGTTACATTAACGCGTCACAATTCCGATATACCAGCGAAAGTAATCTCTAATTACTCGGATGGCACAGCTTAATACTAGGTCAGCCCTCCTCACATCATTCCTCCGGATATACCATCTTCCTCCCAACCCCTCCATCAACCACAATCTCCTGACCAGTAACAAACCCATTCCCAACCAAATACTCCACCGCCTTCGCAACATCCTCCACCTTCCCCACCCTCCCCGCAGGATGCCACCCCTTGTCCTCCTTCGTGAGTCCCTCTTCCCACTGAATACCCGCCTCATCGCCCTCAGCTCGCTCATTCATCACATGAATCCACCCCGGCAAAACAGCATTAACGCGGATCCTATGCCTATGTCCCAGCGACACGCTCATCGCTTGCGTCAAGCCCAGAATCCCCGCTTTAGCCGCGGAATACGCTTCATGATTATCTTCAGCTTGGTACGCGCGCGTGGACGAGATGTTGATGATGGTTCCCGGGGAGTCTTGCGCCGAGCGTCCAGCGGCTAAAAGGGGGATGCAAAGACGACTGAGTAGATACGGCGCGGTGAGTCCAACGGCGATCTTCGCGTCCCAGTCGGACATTATGTCCTCGTCCGCGCTGGCGTCCTCCATGGGTGGGTTCCCTGCACCTACGCCCTCGGTTGCCATGGCGTTGTTGATGAGGACGTCGAGGTGGCCGTCAAACACGGTTTTTACGTCATCTACTATGGATTTTATCTGTGTCCGGTCGCGCAGGTCGCAGAGGGAAGCTTTCCATACGGAGGAGGACGAGGCAGGTTTCCAAGTGGAGGCTAGGGTCTTGACGTGTTCGAGCTCCGAGGTGTTGGAGTCGAGGATGTAGACGGAGTGTCCAGAGCGTAGGAAGTGCCGGAAGAGACCGCGGCCGATCCCGCGTGCACCGCCTGTGATGAGAATTCTTAGGGGCTGGGTGCTTGACATTTTTGGGGGAGAGATGGGTTTGTGTAGTGGTTTTTATGACGTCAGGTTTGCAAGGAAATGCTGGTGCGAAGGGAGAGTGAGTAGTCGGGTTTTTGTACAATGATCCGGTAAAGTCAGATGGCGAGAAGCTGGGTTGAAATTGGATGTGTTACTTGCTGGAAATTAAGTACGACTGGTAGACGCCATGTTGCAGGTTAGCTCTAGAAAAGGTGGGTACTTGCTCGATCTCTACTAGCGCGTCAGCATCTTACATTGATCCACATCCACGTCTGTCTCAAACCTGACCTGCAGGCTCGCATGATCTCCAAAAGCCCCGGTACTAACGAGAGATTATCTTATCAGTAGATCCATCGATGCATCCTTCACTCTCAATACCCACCAATACCCCCTCCAAAATCGCATAAGCCCATTCACAGCCCACCCAAATCCAACGCACCACAAACCCTACCCATTCCCCATCCCTACCCAGTATACCAACCCCTCAGAAACCCACCCATTCACCCCAACAGTACACGCATTCCTCTCAAAGCATTGCAATCCTCACCAGCCCAGCCCAGCCCAACCACACCACATCCTCATCCCAACCCTCAACAAAGTGTCCAAGTAGCTCCCCCATCCACACCCAGCAAACAAAACAAAACCAAACAAAGAATCCACGTCTCGTCTATGAAACCCAACAAATCAAATTCAAAAGAGAAAGAAAAGCATTTTGCAAGAGCGTGAAGAAACGCACATCCACCACATTACCTATCCCGACGGAAGACGGAAAACGATACCATATACCTCCCATCTCAGCTCAGCTCAGCTCAGCGCAGCACACTTCCATCCACCATCTCCATACCCCAATCGCATCTACCCTCTACCCACATCAACCCATCACATCACAAAGCACATCAGCACATCACAAAAGCACAAAACACGCTTCACCATACATCACTGCACCACCAAGGCGCATCCATCCCATTCATCTACCCCACAAGATAATACAATACAAGCCAATATATAGCCGTCCCTCCATCCGCCCACTCGCTCGCTCGCCAGCCAGCCAAGCCCGCCAGCCAGCCAGCCGCAAGTCCAGGACACGGAGTGAGAAAACGCATTCCTCCAGCGCCATGCTAAAAGACTAAGTATGCCTAGATGGGAAAAAGAGGAGAAAAAAGAGAAAAAAAGGCAAATAACCGAACCATGCTACACAGCATACCATACCGATGAACGCCGTGCGCCGTGTGTCCCGCCCGGAGACCGCAGCCTCGAAGACGGATTGAAAGTGATGAGAGTGCGTAGACTCTGGATGCGAGATGTGTGGGGGATGTGGGAGCCCCACACCTACCCACAGCCGCACAGCGATCGCACCTTAGCGACAAATAACCTAGTTTTTCATCTTCCCTAGGAAACCCTCTAGGTCGAATTCCTCCTCGTACTGGCTCTCGTCCCACAACTCGCCGATTTCGTCGAGGAAGCCCTTCTTGCCCTTCTCCCGGAGATTGCCCTCTGCGTCCACGGCGTCGTTTTCGCTGATGCCCGTGCCGCCGTCTTTGTCGTTGGATGGCGGTGGTGGCAGCGCGGATGGGTCGGCCGAGTCGGCCGTGACGTTGAACAGGTCGAGGATTTGGTCTGTTTGCATGGAGCCCAGGCCTGCGTTTTGCTGGTTGACGACGGTGGAGGCGACGTCGATCTTGAAACGTTGGAGGCTGGTAATGATGTTAGTGCTGGATGGGAGGAAGACGGATGAAGGGGAATACGTACTTGAGGATCTTTTCCTCCAGGGTGCCGCGCGTGATGATGCGGTACACGTTGACGACCTTCTTCTGGCCGATACGATGCGCGCGGTCCATGGCCTGGATATCCTTCTGCGGGTTCCAGTCGTGCTCGACGAAGATGACGGTATCGGCTCCGGTCAAGTTGAGACCGAGACCACCAACGCTGGTGGTGAGGAGTAAGACGTCGTATGAGGGATCGGAGTTGAATTTGTTGACAATGTCTTGACGCTTGGTCGCGTCGACGCTACCGTCGAGACGCATGAATTGCACAGACGGCAGTAGTTTCTGCAGGACCTGTGTCTGTACCGCGTCAAGCATCTCCTTCATTTGGCAGAAGATGAGGGCACGATGTTGCGAGACGGCTTCTGGAAGGTCGCCGTTGGCGGTTATGCCCTTCTCGCGCTCCACGTCTGCGGCTCCGATACCACAGTCGACTAGCAGATCCTTGAGAGCGCCGAGTTTGGGTGCATGCGCAATGTCTTCTAGTGAAGTGTTGTTCTTCTTGAGGTAGGCTTGAGTAGCGTCGTACTGTTTGTGGTTTGGCTTGATGACCATCGACGGTCCGTTGCAAAGCTTTCTCATGTACTGTAGAGCCTGGAAGATGTGCTGTTTGCTTTCGCGGTCCGCATTGCCAGCCTTAGACTGTATCTCCTTACTTTCCTTCTTCGTGAAATCGTCGAAAAGCTTGCGTTGCAGGTCAGAAAGATCGCAATAGTAGTTCTGGAGAATCTTTGGTGGAAGGTCGTCGAGCACCTCTTCCTTCAGACGACGCAGTAAGAAGGGCAACACCTGCTTATGCAGAGCTTCAATGGCGAGGGCACCACGTTCTTGCTCTTTGGAAGAGGACTTGGCAAAGCGTGATGCGGCAATGGGTTTAGCGAACCGCTCCTGGAAGACCTTCTCCGTACCAAGGAAACCAGGCATGAGGAAATCGAACAACGACCATAGTTCGAGGACATTGTTTTGGATGGGCGTGCCGGAGAGGATGAGACGATGGTTTGACTGGAAGTTCTTAACAGCCTGGCTGGTCTTTGACTTGGCGTTCTTAATCAGATGACCTTCGTCGAGAACAACGTAGTTCCAGCTGAAGGGTTTCAAAATGTCATTGTCGTTGCGGCAGATGTCGTACGAGGTGATAACGATGTCGACCTTGTCAAGCTGATCTCTGTACTGACCACGAACAGGAGGTGACCCCACATACGCCACGCACGACAGGAAGGGGGCGTATTGCCGGATTTCTTGTTGCCAATGTCCAGAGAGTGTGGGCGGGCAGACGATGAGCGAAGGGACGCGGCGGAAGTTGGGGTCCTTGGTCTTCGAAAATTCTTCTGCACGCAAGTGATGGTCAGAGGCAACCATGCAGAGGGTTTGCAAGGTCTTCCCAAGACCCATGTCATCGCAAAGAATACCGTGGAGGTTATATCGGTTGAGGAAAGCAAGCCAGTTAACACCGTCTTGCTGGTACGAACGAAGTGTTGCTTTGATACCGACTGGAATCTCAAAGGGTTCGACCTTCTTGGCGTCCAGCATCTGTGCAACAAATTTCCGCTCCTTCTCCCTTCCTTGAAGCAGTGACTCAGGAAGACCAGGTGGGTCGGGTATACCTGCTTCGAGCGGAACGAGTTTGACGAGAGTTGCAAAGCTGGTCGTCGCGAGGAGACGGACATCGTTGTCAGAGTCGCTCATCCTACCCAGGACGGGTGTGATTAAGAAGATAACGTATGGAAGGATGCTGTCCTCCATGACGTGAATGAGATGATATACACACTCGATTGCACCTTGTCGAGCATGTAAGTGATCGGATCTGCTGATGGACGGGAGAACGCTCTCGACCAGCATTGTGATGCCCTCGACAGACATGACGCTGCATATCGTCGCGAAGCATTTAGCTGCAGCGTAACGAAGAACGTAAAGACGTGACTGTATAGCCTTGGCGGCGAGCGGAAGGAGGTCCTTGACGAATTGATGGACGTCAGGATGGAAGCTTCCGACCAAGGCACGCAGGGTGGAGAAGGCATCGACGACCTCTTGTCCAAAAACGCCCGCTTCGTCGTTGATGTCTGGCGGCAGGACGTCTTCAGTAAATGCTCGTCGGATGGGGCTCTCAATTAGTTCCTTTAGGATCGGAACCCTCTCGAAAATCTGAGCGCCAAAGCTTTGCACGACTTGCTCAAGACCTTCATGAGCACCACGCTTAGTAATGCGGGCTGCCTTCGATTCTTCGGCAAACTTCGCAGCGTCCGGATGGTCGCGAATATCCTCATCTTTCTTGAGGGTAAGGATTCCATCCTCTATACGAGCATGTGCAGGGAACTCGGGTGTTTCTGCCGTCTCCATACAGTAGAACTTGACGAGATTTCCAACAACCTTCTTGACAACAGCGGTCTTGTTGTTGTTTACAAGATGAACAATGAATCCTGCTACGGCGCTGGCCGAACGTTTTTGAAGTTCTACGTTCTCTTCTTTCTTGATACTGTCCATCATAGCCTTGATTGCTAGTGAAGGTTTCGCTGGCGGAGACTTGAGGGAAATGAGCGCGCCAGCAGCGGCAGCTTTAATTCGAATGTCGCGTTCCTCTTTGATGTCCCTGGCTTCTTGCAGAGTAGTTTCTACTTCCGCCTTGGTGGTTTCTAAGTTAGCGATGGCCATCATACGCGCTGCCGGTGTCATGGCTTTCTTCAACTTCTCATACGAAACGTTCAAGATCTTCTCAGCGTCCGCTACAGAAAATGCGAATTGGCTGGCTTCTGGTTGGCCTTGAACGACGATGGCGATGTTGGGCAAGTTTTGCACGTGGTGATCGCGGAAGACGTTCAACAAAGCAGTGCACTGCGTTCGCACAATCTGCAGCTTTGGAACGAGATCTTCATATGCAGTGGGCCTATCACCGCTTACGATCTCTGATAGAGATTTCACGAAAGCTTCTGCAAGCTCATCCTTGGCCGAGAGTGACCTGCCGAACTCCTCAATGATCATCGCTGCCGCCAGTTGTGTTGTAGAATTCGTAGACGTAAGCGGAGGGACCAAAGTAGGCTTGAAGGTCAGTGTCCTTGAATCCTCTGGCCATGTCGCGATCGCCTTGCCGAGGGCTTGTGCGGCAGAGATCCTTGATCGAATCATGACTTCGGAGCCAACGAGCTCCAAGTCACCGTTGACCATCGGGCCATCCACGTTGTGGGATGACGAAGTGGTTGGCGCCGGCGTCTCGTCTCGGCCAACGCGCGATTGTTTTCGTTTTTTGATTGTGCGCTCGCTGTTTTGCGGTGGTGTGGAGCGTCGGGAGAGATGTTGATTTGCGGGAGGACCGAAAGCTTGACCAGATGGTTTGATGAGCAGAGACTGGTCCATGGGTATTGCGTGGCGAGGGACACCGATAGGTGTCAATGTGAGAGGGATGATTGATGCAAGGATGGAGCCAAGGTGCGTTGGGAGCTGTGCACTGCCCAGTACTTCGATGAGTGAGTCCCAGAGTTGCATAGACAGTCGAAGTACTCCCTCGTTCCTCTCCAGAAGAATGTTTTGGAAGATCAGCTGCAGAGCCTTACTGTCGATCCAACCATCTTTTCCTGCGTCTTGAATGTCGAGGAAGGTGTTCAGTGCCCGCAAGACTGCGGCACGTACGCTAGTGATCGTGTGCCGAAGGAAGGGGAACAGACGTGGCACAAGCTCGTGGAAAGATTGCGATTCGTCCATCTGGGCATTCGCCTGCATCGCTTCTAGAACCTTGGGGAAGCTGCATAGCTTCGCCAAGAGGTCCATGATGAAACCTGTACTGGCACTGAGATCGTCTGTCAGGCTTGACAGACAAGCCCATACTTCGTTGATGAGCTCCTTCAACCTCTCGGGTCGCATCTCGACAAACTCTTTCGCAACCGGGATGAGAGTTGCGGCGCTGATGGCGCGGACGTCATCATCTTGATCGCCCAGCCCCTTGATGACGGCATTGAGCACACCGTCCATGAGGGTGTCGTCCTGAAGCAGAAGGTCGCTTCTTACGGCGACCAAATATCGCATGCCCATCATGCCACCCTGAGATATCTGCCACAGCGCATGTGTAGGAGCGTTCTCCTGCGATATGAGACGGTTAAGGACCTGGAAAGTCGCGAGAACGTTTTCACGTGAGAGGTGTTGAAGCAATGCACCAAGCGCCTGTCCAGTAGTCTCGCGAACAGGTGCGACAGCATTGTCGCCCGTGTAATCGGCAAATCTGTCGAGCATGAAAACACAGCAGAAGCGGCAAGCAAGGTCGTTGAGCCATCGTTGATTGAGCTGGTCGTTCTGCGAGCGAGTCTTGCCCTTTAACCGCCCGGCACCAGCGCCGTGAACACGGAGTATCTCTCGAAGCCCCATGGCAGCACCATGTCGTACTTCCCAAGTATGGTCAAACAACTCTACACTAAGGTACTCGCAGACCCTTTCAAATGGCCATCCCAACCCTTGCTCTTCAGCTTCAGTTTGGAACGACGACTTGTCTGGTACCGGCTCTCCCTTGAATTCTTTTACGAATTTCTGGTCGTCGTCGGCACCATTCCGCTCCAGGGAAAAGTAATCGTCGTTGGCTGTCGCGTCGGATTCCTCTTTCGGTTCCAGCTTGACGGCATGCGGGTGTGCACTAGCCGGCGTTTGGGGAATATCATGCGAGCTTTTACGATGGGTAGAGCCAAAGTCGACAATCTGTACCTTGTTCGCTTGCTTTGAGATGTCCTTCTTGGCTTTGCGCTTCAGCGCGTTCAGTTGACGCTTGCTCAGCCCAGATTGATCGCCATTTGGAGTTGCGAGCGGTGGAGGTGAGGCGGCCGATGCAGAGGCCATGGTATCTGACCGTTGCACTGATGTATCTAGGCGATGTGGTGCCGGAGTGCGCGGGCCTGGGGTCTGTGCAGGAAGGTCATGCTCGGTAACGAGATCTTCTTCCATGTATTCACCAGCAAGACCAAGCCTTTGGGATAGGGTCTTCTTCTGGTGTGCAAGTCGTGCAGCGGGATCCATGCCGGCGAGCTTGTAATCGTACTCTTTACCAGCACTGCCGAGGAGCTGCTTGCCGAACTTCAAAATGGAGGCCATGTCCATGGTCCGAAGGTCGAGCAGGTCTTCGTCGAGCGGCTCGGCCTCGGCGCCGTTTTCCTCTTTCTTGATGGATCCATTGCTGCCTTCGGCCTTGACGTGCCCGTTAGTCTCAGACTTGACTTCGCTCTTGATAGGTTCGTCCTCTGCATTGGGGTCGAACTTTTCCGCGTTGGCGATGATGCCTCCTAAGGCCCTGGCAGCGGCGACCCTGGTCTCCCAGCTCTTGGAGCGCAGATACGGGATGACGCGTGTGAGTAAATTGAATAGATCTTCCGGGTGTTGTTTTTGGACATCGGCTAGCTGATCTGCAGCGGTGTTCCGGATTAATGGAGTGCTGCCGGTCTCGAGCAAACTGGCAGAGGGTTAGTGGCAGAAAGGCGCAGGCGAGGGCTGTAGTGGGGTGCGCGGGGAATGTTGGGTGTTGCACGTGGACGTGAAGGCTGCGCATGCGGCGAAGGAGGATGCAAGCAAGCGAGTGAAGGAGACGGGAGGGAACTCACGTGACGAGCCTGTCAAGCCGGCTGTGCGAGCCACTGTGCATTGTTAGCGGGCAATCTCGCGATAGGATGCAGACGCATGGCATACATACCTCATTTTGGCAGCTCTGGATTGGCGCACGGCTCAGATATTAAAAATTACTTGGACCAGTCAGGCCGCCATGGATGCACTGAGCGGGGCTGGGCAGAGTGGTTCTTGTGTCGAGCAAGTCACGTGCGTGTGCGCGGGCCGGGGGAGAGATGGCGCGGACGAGCTCTTCAGGAGGGAGGGGAACCGACGCCTATGTACGCGCTCAATAAATACGGTATCGCACCGCCTTAGCGGTTCGCCCGCGCACGGGCCCCCCCAGCACGGCCGTTTCAGGGAACAAAATCGTTTTTTGCACGCCGCCGCCATCGCTGCATCTCCCTTTTCCATTGCTGCCGCTGCTGCATCGCCGTCGTCAAGCCCTCGCGGTGCGCCGGTGAGGGCGCTACCGTCGCCGCTGCCTGCCCACCCGCCGTGCGCTGCGTCGCGCCTGCTGCTTGAAACTGGACAGGTAATCACCACGCGCACGCTAACCGTGAATCATCAAAGCTTGGGGCACTTCTTTCCCGCTTCACAACACCATCCATTCTGCACCGGCACCGACGCGTCCACGGTTCCGTCGTCTGCATCTCTGCATCTCTGCCTCTGCCCTGCCCATCCGCCCTCTCCGGAGTGACCGCACGCCTCGTCGCGCGGCACGTCGCATCATGCAGCGCGACCCCGGATTCCCTACGCGAGATCCAGGCACCCATGATGCTCCACGCTTTGCGCCCCCATCAACCCTCGCCGCACCTCTTGCCCCAGTCCATCGCGAGCAGCTGCAGAGCGCGTCGCTTTCTGGTGCCGCCGCGACGCGCGACGGTCGGTTCTGCTAGCGATTTGACGTGCCTTGCGTGGGTGGGCATCCATCCACGGCGCGTCAAACGGCGGCCTACGTAGATCCTCCCAGCCTTTGGGCCTGCCCCGGCACCGAGTCGGCCGTTGATCTACTGCGGCTGACCGCTAGCGCGTCTTCTTCACCACCTCCACTTCTTTTTGCGCAATCGCTGCATCTCTTCTATTCTACTCTCCTGCAACTCGACGCTAGCAGCCTTGTTGCGCTGCGGTTGCACCAGCCAGCCAGCCAGTCAGCCATCTCTCCACCCTCGTCGGCTCAAAGATGATTTCGCGACGCTGTGAAATGCCCTTTCATTGGCCGCGAGCATCTTGCGCGGACGGTACGGCGCGGATGGACAGCGGGAAGGTGCATGCTCTCTCCCAACCATATTGGTTTCGAATGAGCTGTGCCTCACAACCGCTGGGGCTGACGGTGACAGGTCTGAGTTACCGGCAGATTTGCTGGTGTACGCGGAAGCGGGGAAACTTACCAAACCTTGCAGGGGTTTCCAGAAGCTCTCAGCACCGCCTCGAATCATGTCCCAGCGTTACCTGTCTTTCGATCATCCTTTCCGAAGCAGCCCTGTCATTCGTCCTTTGCAAGGCAACCACGTACTCATATCTAATCACGTGGAATATGGTTTTCCTACTCGTCCAGATGTCGCCGCCTTGGCCTTCGCATTAGCCAGGCTGGGCATGTGATCGCCGTACCCAACTTTCCGATGCGAGGCTGCAACACGAACTTCCTCAGGGGCGTTTCCCGAGCAGCTCATTCACGAGTTAATGTGCTCGATAGTGCAACAGGTCGACCAAGTGTGCCAGTCCCGTGATTTACGAGTACCTTTTCTCGGCCATAGTTTACAGAGCTTTCCAAATCAATCAGTGCCAGATTGAAAACAGCACGCACGTCGCAATGTGTCTATGCTTGGCAAAAGCTCACGCCTGATCAGCGTCGCCCACGCCAAGAGCTCGTTTATGCGCTCGTAACGATCACGACTTAGGGAGGAGACCTGCCCTTGACTTGCAGCTCTGCTTACAGAGATTCGCAAACCCAAGTTTACGTATCCAAACCTCTGGCTCCGTACGCGAAAATTCGCCAGTACGAGAGGTCTGTGCGTTATATTAACCGAGATCAGTCTCCCCATGCTGCTAGGCTTAACATATCTTCTACTGTTACAGAGCAGAACACATTATTCTTACGATGACCTTTTGTAGTCGTCTCGAGTAGTCGTACCTTACATATCGAAGCAAAGTCCACAATCCCTTATGTGTAGCATGGTCAACCTCCTCGAACACGCGAGATGCTGAAGTACCATCTTTCTACTTCTGATCTTATCACGATAAGTCGCGTTGCGAGTGCACATTGCTTATGTAACCCGACCAGCTAACATGTCCATCTCAGGTATATCAGAAACTAGTACATCGCGTTCGAAAGTCAGAGCAGAAGTAGCACGTATTTCAATAGTTTAACAGGCTTTCATTACACATATCCAATCTATCTGCAAACATCCATCTTCCGACCTTCACTATCCGCGTTCGATTCGCACGTCCTTCCATCCTGATTGTACCGGTGCTCTCGGCGCCAATGTATCCTTGAGCGAGGAGACTTAAGCTGCTTCAGAAGCCTCAGCTTCGCGCTTGGCCTTGGACGACGAAGCCCAGACGTAGGCAGGTGCAGCCTCAGCAGCTTCAGCTTCACGCTTGGAAGACGAAGCCCAGACGTACGCAGGAGCAGCTTCAGAAGCCTCGGCCTCACGCTTGGAAGCCGA
>JACVRA010000624.1:0-50294 GCA_019828545.1 Paracamarosporium sp. OC-R06-R3 | reverse complement strand
GGTGTTGAGCACTGACTGGTGGAACACGTTAGTGTGTATACGCTGACTCTATACCATACCACACCACATGTCCGTGTGCACCCTGTGAAGATATGCGTCCTATCACCTCATCGCTCTATTTCTCCAATCTTCCCCATAAGCAAGGCATCCACCTTTTCTCCTTTCTTTACGGATCCCTCCCCAGCCGGCATACACAGCAATGCATTTGCCCCCTTAAAACTCCCAATCCTACTGCTCCGCTGTCCTCCTGTACTGCTTGCGATTAGTCCACTATCCTTTGCCACCGCCACGACTGCACGGTGGTATTCCGGCCTGCCCCTATCCATGCGCACATCCTCATCCAACACCACCTTCACTTTTGGCAAGCCCGCGGGCACAATACCAGCTTGCTTGTGCAGTGAAGGTAGAACGAAAAGGTGAAATGTCACCACTGCAGAGGCGGGGTTTCCGGGGAGGGAGAAGATGGTCTTGGTTACACGGGAAGCGGTGGGAGACGAGTGCTTGGTGGGGACTGTAGCAAATGTGGTGGGTTTGCCGGGCTTCATGTTAACGCGGCCAAAATGGATCGTACCTCCGAGGGAGCGCTCGATGGTGGGCTTGAGGAGGTCTAGTTCACCCATGGAGACGCCGCCACTGGTTATAATTACGTCGACGCGTGCGAGCGCGGAACGGAGAGCTTCTTCGAGAGCACCGGGTCTATGGTTTCGTCAGCTATTGCATATGTCGCATTTGTCGAATTGAGAGCAAAAACACAGTGTTTTACGTACTTGTCAGACACAATGCCCAAGTCTACGGCCTCGAAATTGTGGTTACGCACTGCGGTAAGCAGCGTGGGCCGATTTGTATCGCGCACTTCTCCTAGCCTCAGGGGGCCAGGTCTATCGTGCGGTATGATCTCGTCTCCTGTGCTCAGTACACCAATGACTGGGCGCTTGTAGATTGATACCTCTGTCGTTCCTACCGAGGCAAGAAGTCCGAATTCGCCGCCTACGACCGTGATGCCTTCGCCCTTCTTCATAATGGTGTCTCCCTCTTTGACATCGCTGCCAACCTCTCGCACGTTTTCACCCGCTTTAATCTCATCTGTAAGGATCTCGATTTCCTTTTCTTCCTTTCCGTCTTCGGTCTGAGAAGTCAGAATTGTATCTTCAACCATAACCACAGAATCTGCGCCAGGCGGGAGCGGAGCACCAGTCGTTATTCGAGCAACTTGACCCTCTTGTAACTCTTCAACATCCCCAGCTTGAGCGTGCGAAACAAGAGCTACAGGGTAGATACCCTTTGTGAACTTGCTTGACGAGGGGATCCTAATGGCATACCCATCTACGATACTAGCACGGAATGCGGGAACGGATTCCGTGGCTTTGATATCTTCTGCTAGCACCGAGCCGCCGAGGGACATATCGATGGGTACTTTCTCAACGACCGGGGATGGAGTTTGCTCTTCAATGAGCTTGAGCGCTTCGTCTACTGCGAGCATAGGATACGGAGACGAGCGGTATCGGCGGGTTGGTCCGGCGCTGGGATCGTTGGACTGGGGTCGATCTTCAGGATTGGTGTGTGCTCTAGGGGCGGTATGCCCTCCGTGACCGTGGGAGTGGTTGTGAGAGTGATGGTGGTGGTGTCCACTTGTTGCTCCTGACATAACAGATTTAGTACAGAGAATCATGTACGCTCATTGAATGAGACACATACCTGTCGCAGAACTCGTATGCGAGATACCTGCATCCTTTTCGAGCTTCTTCACACCACCCACGTGCAGCGGTCTCGATGCCGCACCTGCCGCTTGAACACAAGCATGCGGCAAGAGTTTGAGCACAGCTTCCAGATTCTCTTTTGCTCCCTTCGGCGATCCAGGTAGCGTGAGTATAAGTGTCTGCTTTCTTACCCCCGCAACTGGCCGGGCCATGAGTGCAACTACTATTTATCAGTTTTATGATACAAATAATCTCAGGATAGACGTACAAGGCGTGACAGCGAACGAAGAGGCAAGCATGCCATGTCTATCCCAGATCAGCCCGTCTTGTTCAATTCGAACAACTAGAACTTGCTTACACTAAACCAGGTGCATGTCTATCTATAAGCGGAGCGACCGCCTAACACTTCATCAGCGCGTTCACACCTATGCACATTTCGGCGTAACATACCTCAGGCGTGACGTCCTTGGTCGCAAAACCCGTTCCTCCGCTAGTAATAATCAAGTTAACAGGATTACCTCCATCGGTCCACGTCCGTATACTCTTCTGTATTTCCAGAACGCTATCTGGGACGATTTCGGTCGAAGCGATCTCCCATTGGTCGTTTCCAAGATCGGCGAATACGCCTTGGAGAACTGGTATGCACTTGTCTGTGGAGGCATCTTGAGAAGCGGTCTCTGAAACGACGAGTATTGCAACTTTCAATCTATTCTCAGCCATGTTTGTCAGAAGTGGTGTCCGAATGTTAGCGCGGCGTGCATGCGGGAGACGTCCCGCAGGCAGGAGCTTGGACCACCTCTAACTAATGGAGGGAGATGATGCAATGACCGATAACTTTATTTGCTAATCATACTACATGCATTGTACAAGTCCCTTCTTTCACTATATACACGGCGCGAATCTGAAAAGTCCTGGCATATGGCCTCGGAGGCTGTGTTTATGCTTCGCGGTACGCATCCTCATATAACCCATCTCGACTTCCGGTTGCTATACAACCTTGGCCCATGGCCAGCGTAGTTTGCTCATGTCTATCCCTTCACTTGTCCGTTCATTCAAACTCCGGTGCATTTGACTGTACCAGAAGGCCGATAATCAAGCCGAAGAGACCGAGAATAGAGCTGAAGATCTCGATGACCAGAATTTTGACAAAGCTATCTTGTATTAGCATGGGACCAACTTGATATGTGCGTTTCTCTTACAGGGAGGGGTCTGCAGCATCCGCCAACGCAGCGCTGCTTCCGTTGATGCCAACCGACACACCGCAGATCAGGTTGCACATGCCCACGGTCAAACCAGCCCAAAACAGAGCGTACCCAGTGTAATAGTTTCGCGGGCTAAATAGCTTTTCATAGTCGCTGACGCCTTGAAGTTTCGAAGAGAAGATGATAGCCATGATGACACCGTAGATGGCTACGACTTCGCAAAAGATAATGGAGATCAAGTTCTTGGTGCGTATTCGCGGGGCCTTGACACCGCCTCCGACGATGGATACTCCAGTAGTGAAGATTCCCCTTGCCCTCGTTAGCCCTTTCCTGGCCTCACGCCGTAGAAAACGTACCAGGCCGACCCCACGACCGATAGACCTATGCATAGGCCGATGCCTAAGCTCGCCCATGTGTATGGAGATACGCTCTCGAGAAACTGTCCGACCTAGGAGGAATTCAGCTATGGCAGCGGATCGAGTCGGAAACGGCGGTGCGTACGTTGAAGGCCTCTCCCTCACCCTGGAAGAGCATGTCTGTTTGCCATCAGTGATTGCCTGCGATGCTGCACCATGATGCACCTACACAGGCCGACCACGCCCAAGGCAGCAGTGGCGCCGCCTGCGCCATAAGTAAGAGACATGGGAGCGGGGAGCGGAAAGCAGAGCAGCGGGGTAGATGGGAATGCGCGGGCGAAATGGAGCTCCTCTGGCTGGTGATGGAGCACTCGAAGCTGGCGATGATGGTGCTGCGGAGCTAGCCGCTGATTAACAGTGCTTAGTCACCCGCCCGCCCTTGGCTGTCCCTCCAGTTGCGCCGCCTCGACTCCAACACCGCAACGGCCGCTGACCGCTCGAAATACTACCCGTCGACATGGCCACCGAGGCGTCCAAATACTACGAGCTGTACCGCCGAAGCAGGTGTGCCCTCTCCGCTGCCTGTAGCTGGGTGCTTGGACTAACAAGCGCAGTGTCGGTGGTGCCCTCACAGACACGCTGGACACGCTGATCACCGAGCGCCGAATAGAGCCGCAGCTCGCCATGAGGATCCTTGCAAACTTCGACAAGGCTGTTGCCGACGTGCTCGCCGACAAGGTCAAGGCGCGCTTGACGTTCAAGGTTGGTAGCGGGCAGCGTGTTGCCCCCGTGATGCACTGACTGACCTGCCGCAGGGTCACCTCGATACCTACCGCTTCTGCGACGACGTCTGGACATTCATCATTAAAGATATCAACTTCAAGCTGGACAACAACAGCCAGGTCCACGCAGATCGTGTCAAGATCGTAAGCTGCAACACGAAGCGTCCCGGCGAAGCATAGAGCCTGGCCCAGCTCGCTGTAGTAGTGAAGAGCTAGGCGCAGTCGAATAGTTTTTCTCGTTAAAGAATGTGCATTTTCGATCGGCACGCATTCGCCTCTCTTGTAAACCCACAAGTATCGGTTTGAGCAGCTGGGGAGCAGCAGCAGCAGCAAGGCATAATGGCTCACGGACTGACGGCGTTTACGCGAGCGGGCCTTCAGGAACAACAGAGCGGGTATCGTGCTTACAGTACAAGGGCAGATTGAGTCCCTGTGTTACCACGGAAGAGGCAGTGACCAGGCAGTGACCAGGCCGACAGTACTCGAAATTCTGTCTGTCTAGCTAGCTCCACGGCATTTATGTCTAGTTTAGAGGATACCTTTATTCCCAACTGAGTGCGGTGATTGCGCGCACCAATTCTATATAGATCTTGCAGACACTTTACGAGTCTATATTGCAATGAGTTAGCCCAGGGTGTACCACACCCACAGGAGTCATTCAGACTGAAAGTGATCTAGTTAGTAGATTTGATAACATATGCCTTTGTCAAGTGTATTGTTCTTACAGTACCATACGATTTCGTACATTGCTAGTTCCTCGTTCACTCAATGCTGTTAATGAGATGCAAATCACTGACGCATCACGGCCCACTGTACCAACGACCCACAGTCACGGCTTGTAGAAATGAAAGCATTTGTTCCACAGTGTACCATCGGCCAGTGCTTTTCACTTGCACCCTCCCATCACCTTATATTCTATAACATGTCAGGATGCATGGAGCGTCTTATTAAGAGGCGGTTGTGCTACGGTAAGAGAGGAGCAGGTGGTTCTGGGGGTGTGGACGGACAGAAACGCGTGGGCATACGCTGGTGGTGTCTAAATATTCTAAGATTATTAAGTTTACCCTGAGATGACGTGTTAAGATATTGCAGGCACGTGTATTGTACGGTTCCTCATGAGTTCGGCAGCTATGTCGTACATTCTTTCATCAAAGGCCACGTGCGTCGGTGCAAAATTTCTTCATCCCCCTTCGCAATGGTCTTGCACACTTAACACGGCCTTGAGATGTGTGAGAACAAAGGGCACCAGCAATCGACGCCTACCCAAATATCCCTATATAGGTAGATTGCGCAGGCGCTGTAGGGCCACATGAATCATCAACCTACACACGGCGTTCCTACTTCGGGCAGGTAGATCAAGGGCGAAGGGCGAAGGGCGAAGGGCGTCCATGATCCACATTTCCACACTCTTCTTTGTTAGTACAGGGAAGAACAGTGGGTGCAACCGCATTTCGAGTTCTTTGTTCGGGTATGTAGATTGCAAACGATGAGGAACAGTGTTTGTAATCAACTTTCTTGTTTAATCGCCGATTTGCGTGTGTTCTCTGAGCACGTGGAGTACAGAAGAGAAGCACGAATATCGCTGAGGGCGGCCTGCTCATACTGACCTGCTGGTTCTGGATCCGATGAGTGAGAGGTAAAGGGCGTTGAGGGCGGCAGGAGTCGACACTTCTCATGAATTACTAGCTTAGGCATTGATTTTAACGGCAGCAGATAAAACCAAGGGCGATTGTTCTCAATCAGTATATACGAAGGGTCGTGCATAGGCAGGGCGGATGAGGGGGGAAGGGCGGTTTCAGGGCGTCGCCCTTCGCATGGAACAGGCAATACGGCGATGGATCTAGTGACACGCAATCCCGACCAATCACGAAAAGAGAGATATGAATTTAGTGACCAAATATGATACAGGCAAATGCGTCTACACTCTATACGTGTAAGTTCACTCTAGAGTACCCTATTGTGTATGGCCACCTTTACCGGTGTCTTCAACTACATATAGTGAGATTCTCTGTGATATCGCTTCTAAGGCAAACACAAAAGATAACTTAGTAGCCACAGTCGACTATGTGAGACTATGATAGGTATTGCTACACGATTTGATGCAAATCATAATCATATCCCTCTATACGTCGCTTAACAGCTTGTAGATCACGACGATGATAAGTAGCAGTATGAGGTATACGATTATAGCACCGCAAATCCGTCCGATACACGATTGGAACAAGTGCGATAATGGGAAACATACTTCAATTGAAGCAGGCGTGGTGTAGCTAAGTTACGTTTAGATGTAGATGTGCATTCGGGGCAGAAAGGCGTCTATAATCGACAGTAATACAATGCTTCCCATTGTGGCATCTTCTTTAGATCAAAGAGGTGACAGCATACGATAAGTTCGAGTAAAGTTGTCCACTTACGTATCCTGTCAAATGTAGGGTAAAGGGGTGTTGCTAGCCCCATGCTTTAAACACTGCACCAACACCAGTCGAAGAACAATTATCACTCGTAATCATACTGAAGCTGTGTCAAGGATTTGTTGTGTGCAAGATTTGGTGGTTTGCAGAAGAAAAAAACAGCCTAATTGGATGTGACTTGCACACTTCCACTCGTCACAGATTAAGTAGCCAAAGTAGATCTGATACTATCGACGACGGGTTTCAAGCTCTTTGGAGGTAGGCTCCAGTCTTGTCTCTTAAGGCTTTCCTCGCTGGTCAGTAGCCACAAAGTTTCCGCGGCCGCAATGCGAATCTACCTCTTTGTGAGTATACATTTCTTAGACTTAGATCAAGTCCCTACCTTCGGAAAAGGGTGCAGCAGCATGCTAGTCACTTTTGTGATCGTGTCTGCTCGCGTCGCCGCAATAGTGCCTAGGCCGCGGTACACATCCAGGGCAAGATGCAGCTTCTGCATGTGGGTGGATTTGAAGTGCGCTTTTTGCGTGTAGGAGAGGACGGCGCGAAAGCTGGGTGAATCAGTCAACATTGTCACCAATTATTTTCAGTGGGACTTACTTGAAAGACGTCTCTAGAAGACGATGCATAACTTGCATGTCAAACAAAAAGGCGAAAACCTCTAGCAGCGGTAGTAAAACTCTCTCTGTTTCTAATGAGCGTTTCAGAAGTCCTAGTAAACAATTGATAATGTCGAGCAAGTTGTATGTATCGGTATTTCCATCATTGGAGAGAGCAGGCCAAGCATCGATGGCGTCCAGGAGTGCAGCGCGTGAATTCTGAATAACAGATTCGGAACCCATGCCTGCGGAAGTCGCATAGCCGAGACAGATAGCTTCACTTATAGCAGGAGCACAAGACGGTTTTAAGGCGGTGAGAGCGTTCGCGAAGTAGGCGTAAGACGAAACGCCGTCTACCACCCCAGCTGCGACTACCTTAAAGTGTTGATGCGGACCTCTCTCTAATATATGTGCAGCTCGTAAACGCACTTTGTCAAGTTTCTCGAGGGACAGTCGCAACACATCCGCATGTAATTCTTCCTCGTGAGTAGAGCCGCGCAACAAGCCGGTCTCCCATGCTGTACCCGTCGCGCTCAAAGCCTCGAGACGTACTAGACAACCCACATCTCCACGCTCTGTGACAGTGTAGTCATTTAGAGCTACGTACAAAGCATTCGCGATGCGATCTCTGATAGTTGAAGGTAGGTCAGATGTAGGGTTGAGATTCCCGCAGTTCTTCAACAGAATACTGATGGCCGAAAGAGCTACGACTCGCGCCTCGATTGCGACAGCGGAGGTGCATCTGAAAGGCAAAATCTCTGCAATCTGTCTTTGCATGTTGGTTGGACCAGGCACGCTAGGACTAAGCCATGGGTATGCCGCGCCCAGCGCGATTGCGAAGCCGGACCATCTTAACCCATTGTATGACGCCTCATTCTCCAGCCTATTAAGCCAACTAGCAACTAGAGAATCTGCATCTTTTGGAGAAATCTGCTGCAAAAGCTTCAAAACACCAGAGGTTGTTCGAGGTATTGCCTCCATTACGGAGTCTGCGTAACGACCAAGACAAAGATTGAAGAGACGGATTAGTTCTCCAATTATCCCTTGTGATCTGTCAAGATCTTGAGGCCAATTCTTCATATATGACAATGCACCCAGTAAGGTGCAGATGGACGAAGCTGTAAGGTCAGGTCTCAATGCTGGGGACATGAAAGCATTGTCATCCAGTTTTAGTTCTTGTTCCAGTAGTTTCCATAGATGTGTAAGATTGGTGGCTTTGGTCAATTGTACATCTGTGTCTTCTCGTGCGTTGTTCTGGTCTATCAAAGCAGCCAGTGCAGAGACCAAACCTTGGCGCTCTTCGACCTCCCTTGCTTTTAGAGCTGCGAGTTCATTGCAGATTTGATCAGCCATGGAACGAACAACATGAGGAGGTTGTCCAACGGTCAGCAATCCTACGGCTCGTGCGGCGAACAAGCGAGAAGCGGAGTCTAAGGAGCCTATTCCTCTCCATCCCAGTAGGTTGTCGAATAAAGCTTCCCAATAGATATCATGTAATTTACCGGCTTCAATGGATATCTTGCACATAGAGCGTTCACGAAGTCCAACTGCGTGGAAGTCGACGACTTGGACTAGTGTGATCCCTTCGTGGACAGTATTAGGATGTCGGCCAATAAGCTCTTGTAAGGCAGCAGATGACCCTCTTCGAATGTTGCCAGCCGGGTCGAGGCATGCTACAACGAGCAACTCAATCGCAAGCACTTGTAGGATGGAGAGATCTTGCCGGTGCTCCGAAGCTCGGACTGAGGATGTCTCAACGGCAGTGAGCTCAGCCGTTGTATATCGCCGTGATAGTGCCCAGATACCAAAACAAGCAGCGTCTCGGACATTGGTTCCTATAGAGCCACCAGTCGTCGATCGTTGCTCGAAAGCCAACGCCAGTAGAAGCGCGTTCAGGATTTCTGGTAGTTGAGAGTGAGACAAAGCCCTTCGATACAAGAGGTGCGAAAGTGTGAGCGTCAGCCCATGCCATCGCAGTGCATCGACCCCACTGAGATTTCGCTTCGGACCTTGCCAATAAACATTCTCGTTTAGTGATCCCAAAATGGCATCGATGACATCTTCGGCCATTTGTGAATCAAGTTTCATGGTGACAATGCTGAGTGCTTTGCTTGCCGCGTACCTTACAGGGCTGTCGCCATCCGCTAAGGATTCTAGAAGAAACTCGATGACCTCCTCCAGAACAGTAGTGGTATCGAGCCTGTAGGTCGTTTCACCTGCCTTTAGGCAATGAGCCACGATGTTGCGTAGAATCTTAATGACAAGCTTCCTAGCAACAGCTGATGATCTCACAAAAGCCAGAGTTGTTTGAGCAATAATGTTCTGGCCGACCGTGTATATGCCAGAAAGGAACCGACCAATTTCCTCATTCGTGGCAGTAGCGACGAGTCCAGAAAGGAAGTAGAGAACACCAAGGCACTGGTGAATATTTGTGTCACCGTCTGAAACCCTTTCGAAGAATGTGAGGGACCATTGAACAAGCGTATCCAGCAACCCAAGCTTCTGCATATCTGGGCGGACACAGAGTCTGACAAGTAGGTGTGCAGCAGCATTTCGTTCCTTGGACGCTGATCCAAGACCTCTAAAGCATATAGAGAGTACGCGAAGGGCAATGCCGGGTGCCTCCGTAGGAAGATCTATCTCAAGAGCAGTCGCCACTTCTTGCGATGACTGCATAGCAGACATGGAGGCTAACGGGAACGGAGCTAGCATCAAGTGAGATAACCACAGAAGGAGAACATAGCGCTCAGTCCAAGGTATAATCCCTTGGGGTAGCGGCTCACCCTCACCAGGTGTGAGGTTGGCTCCTGCTTCGAATTCATTGATAACAGGTTCAAGAAAACGTGGCTCGTTGTTCAGGAACCCTTTGATGACCTTTTCTCCGCGGACTTTACAGAGCAGATTAAATATCTGGCATATCGCGTGAGTTAGGGGTACGAAGCCCTTCTTGAGTTCTGGTCTGGATCCTGTGTGAAGGGAATCCAAATAGGCAGCAACCAGTGGTGGGATGAAAGTTTTCAAATGTGTATCCAGGAGCTGAGGATCTTCTTGGAATGGCTCAATCTAAAATACGTTAGCAACAAAAATCGACAATAATACGATGAAGTCGTACTAATGCTTGGATCTTAGATAAATCGAGCGTTCGCACTTGAGAGCGGACCTTGTTGGGGTCATTTCTGCGTTTCCGTACGAGCCGTGGAATGAGCTTCTCAAGATCTGCAAGATGTGAAGTAGATGCTCGGAGGAGCTTCAAGTCATCGTCTTCTGCTGTATCCATCGTGGGGTAGGCTGAGTGTTGTAGGCAGAGTTTAGGTCGGTTAGGTGGGCTTGTACCTGGTCGCGAGTCATGTCTTCTCAATTTGACGCGTGCACATGACTACGCGTGACGCGACAACCTAGCGCATTCACCTCACTCAAGCTGCGCTGCACTCTTGAAAGCCGAAGTCAACACTTGCACGCAATACCGCTCGCCATGGCGGAAGAGAAGTATGAAGAGTATCTGGCGAATCGTGTGCTCACAGAAAGTCAGCCGGTAGGCCTCCGTCGTCCGCATTGAACGCTCCAGCTCAACCTTCGCAGATCACCTACCGTCTGCTCAGTCGAGCGCTCAAGGTGAATGTCAATATTGCAAAACAGTAAGATCAAACAGGCCATTTTTTCTCAAATGCCACTGACCTTATCGAGGATGCTTTACGAGTTTCATATCAAACAAACGGCGAAGAAACCGAAATCCGTCCACGCAACCTATCTTCTCACCGGCAAGAAGCGATCGTCTAAGCCTAAAAATGGCATGATTGTGCGCGATGGGAACGATGGGAACGATACTGTTATGCAAAGCTCGCCTTTTATGAGCTCGTTGCCTGAGCCAGAAGATACGCCCGAGAAGCTTGTGTCCAAGACCTCAATCGTATTGGTGAGGGAAGAAGAACTAGAGAGTACGAAGACCGTTGAGACCTATACCAAGAATGAAGTCTGATACACGAACAGAGACCAAAGGCGAGTTTGAGACGATCACCTCGATCCACGTCTACAGCTTGGAGCCAGGTCCTATAGAGGTATAAATGGCGGAAGCGGATACAAAGGAAGAATCAGGAAGCTAAGAATAACAGAACCTAAATATACTAGCTGTCTGCAATCAGGAGGTCACTAGCGACTACGCAAGCGGAGATCCTCTGGAACGGTGGCAAGTCTTTGGGTCTATCCACAACCCATATATCAAGGTAGGTCCAGACATCATATCCTCCGCAGTCTCAAAATTGATGTGCGTGAAGCGACGGACTACAAATTTCACCCCGGCCGGACCTAAACCCACATTCAAAGCCGTCGCCAAGCCCGCGGGTGTTGTGACAGAAACAAAGAACGAAACACCGGCCGTCGAAGCTCGCAAAGAGAGCACCCCAGACGACATCAAATCAGGCCGATCGACACCCCAGCCAGCTTCTACTGCGTCTTTGAAGAGGTCGGACTCGAAGTCCAAAGCAAAGAAGGACACATCAGTTGGGAATCTCTTCAAATCGTTTGCAAAAGCTAAACCTAAAGCGAAGGAGGCGGAAAAGCCAAAAGACGAAGATGGTAACCCTCCTTTCTAATATCGCGGTACTTTGACTAAGTGCTACTACAGAAACCATGCAAGGCATGTCTGAAGATGAAGGTGACCCAGACGACGAACCTGCCGTCAAGTTTGATGAGGAGAAGGCGGCAGCAGCACGCAAGGCGCGCGAAGAGCGGGAGCAGAAACTCCGAGAGATGATGGAGGCTGACGGTATGCCTGCTCGATGAAAATATTAACGTGCTACTAATTGAACCCAGTTGACATGCCCGACGCACCGGCAGACGAAGAGAACGACTCTCAAGATGCTCCAATAGATAAAGAAGTCATAAGCAAGCCTGTTGAGAGCGAAGCGGCGGTCATTGTTCAGGGCGGACGCAGACGCGGGAGGCGACGTGTCATGAAGAAGAAAAAAGTCAAGGACGAGGATGGCTATCTTGGTAAGCTGACATTGCTCGTTACCGCAACTCATCTGACCGACCACAGTTACGAAAGAGGAAGCTGTGTGGGAATCGTTCTCTGAAGACGAACCGGAGCCTAAGAAGCCAAAACCTGCACCTAAGCCCACGGCACCAAAAGGCAAGAAGACAGCCGGCAAAGGTCAAGGGAGTATTGCGAGCTTTTTCAAAAAGGCTTGAAAGAGAACTGTTACGTCCGCTAGTGGGAGGACGAACATATCCTTGAGATGTTCTATTAGGTACTCGAGCAGGCTCTGTCTTTGATCTGCCGCTTGCTAGTCGACGTTCGTAGATCGTTGGAGAGGGACTATGGACCGAAGATGTAAGAGCCAATGCAATACCTGGTCGCTGCGGCCGTTGGCGCGTAACTGCTCCTGACGAGAGGCTCCAATCCAGCCACTCAGAGCAGACCACATAGCTAGACTACACCTTTCGCGACGAATATGGCACTGCGGCTCACACCCACCCACCAGAAAGATTATACAGTTTCCCATGATCGTACCCACACTTGAGCGGCGGCTGCCTAATAACGCCCTTCCCGCCCGTAGCTAACGCGCAGTGGCCGACCTGACCGCCCACCTTCGTCCTGCTGCACGCCTCACACCGCCTCTCATCTCTCGTCGACCACACAAAGCTGCCCCCTGTGTCCCTTCGCTACCATACACGTACGAAATGCAACGTGGGTAGTCCTCAAACCGGCAAAAGGCTGCTCTGCGCAACGTCGCTCTGTTCGCCGACGTGTGCAACGAAGGAATTCCGCGTGCTCCGCTCCGCGTAACGTGCTACACAGATCTTGACTTTTTACGGCGCGAGGCTGGGATAGCGATGGTCTCTACCTTCACCAAGGCGACTGCAGGGATGGCGGCATGTTCCGTTTAGACGCCAAAGGATAGGGAGCGGGTGGGCGGTGATTGGTGGCTTTTTCGTAGAGGGGTTGAAGGATTGGGATCGGGTTAGAACGAGGACGGGTACGGTACGCGACGCGATCAAACAGTGCACGTCGCTGGTTTGATGCGTTGGTGGGCCGAGAGGGTTTGTTTCATGCGCATGAAATAGAAAAGGGTTGGGCTGCCATTGCGAATAAGCAAAGTGCAAGACTTATTCGCCCATACTCGGGCAGGAGGTGGAGAGAGCTAAGTTTAGCGTGAGCGCAGGGCTGCCATGTGACGGCGGAGGGACAGCTTGATGTTGCTTGGATAAAGCGCGAGTCGTGCGTCTTTTACTTGCAGGGAGGATCAGCATGGTTCTGAATCCTACCGGATGTAGCTCCGGAGCCCAATAATTGCACTCAAGGCGGCAAGGAGGTCTGAGTCTTGATACAGTTCCCTTGCGTGGAAATTTCAGAGTTCAGATGGCATGAACCTTGTGGTCTTTCGTCTTCTACCCAAAGAATTCTTGAATGACGGCAAGGTCCATGCAGGCCGAATTGTGGGTAGTAAATGCACTTTTCAGTGAGACATGACCTCTGTGTGGTTCAACCATTCTGGACAATTACAGGAACAGAAGAGGACAACGGCGGAAATAGTTAACGCCGTAGGCCTAAAGTATGACCTACGCCTCTTCGCTCTTGGCATCAGTACTCTCGGCGAGCCTATCAAGTGTTGTTTGCGATGAAACAAGACCATGAGAGCTTTACAAGTCAAAGCCCAGCCAAATACACAGTCATTTCCGCCAAGTTCATGCACTGCGACCAATGATATCAACTTGAGTTCTTCCACGATCGATTGCGTGCTCCAAACATCTCTCGAGATGCGTGACACGAGAGGATGAGATCACGTAAGGTCCAGTTCGGGCAGTTTCTTTGACGGCTTCGCCCTCGCAATAGATGTGTCTCTTGGCGTTGGTGCGCACCCTGCTCCAAATCGTAATTGCTTGGCTATATGTGCTCTGGTCTGCATTTGCAAAGAAAAGATTCAGGTGTGCCGAGTCACTGCAACAGTGAAATATGCGTCGAGAAGATACATGGCTAAAAGTCAGCCAAGTGTTGTGTTCGCAAGTGAAGCGTAGGATGAGGAGCATATCTCCGATTTCATTCTCGGCGGGCATCGTGCACTTCTTTGTAAATATTCGTGGCAGCGGTCATCAAGTGATCCGAATTCGCTGTTCGCAGCCCTCGACGCTGCAAGGGGGCCTCTCAGAGCGATCCTTTTAGCCGATTCGAACCCGCCAGCTCCCAACCATTGGACAAGAGCAAGTATTCCCATCGACGCAATATCCGTGCAGTCGAAGCGGGAGCGGAGAAACGGCCAGTAGGAGAATAGAGCTTGAGACGAACGATGAGCCGGCTAGGGTCGGTCCTTTCCGTTTGGCGCCGTCGTCCAAGATGCACGCAAAGCGTTTAGTGTACGCGAGCGCGTCTATCGCAGGGCAGAGAAGGCCGTGAGGATAGTCCAAGGGTTGAAGCAGTGTATCGGAAGGCCGCATGCCCTCTCGAGGCACAAAGCTGCACGCGGCGGACGAGGCCCCGACTCGGTACATTGGAGCGATGCATCGGCTTCGCCGGATGTCGACAGGCTGAGATGGTCGCCGACCTGAGCCACACGGCCGGATTCGCTTTCGGGGCTTCTGCTGCAAGGCCGCATTGCTGCGTCGTGGCACGGCAGCTCCAAATTCCACACGACTGCATTATTGCCATGCGCCATTGTCGTCTGCATGGGGAAGGCGCCGGGAGGGGCGCAAGCCATCCGCGTCGCATACGGCCACGGTCAACGGTCAACGGTCAACGGCTCTGCAGCGCTACCACCAGCCGGACGAAAATCCGAGGAACGTGCTCCCAATGTGGAGAGGTCGACAAGCGCGCCCATGTTGCATACACGGTCAGGAACAAAAACAAAAGCTGCACATACGACATGTTACTGTGCGGGCTGAAATTGCACGCCGTGTGCTGTGCCGCTACCACGGTTATATGGTTTGACGACCTAGAGACTACATGATTCGTGGAATGTACATTACGGCCATAGTTCCTGCGTCCTCCAGCCTGCGTTGGATCGAGCACTCTCGTCAAATGTATACAGGTAACGGCGCGCCTTTGCCGGATCGCTCAGGTCCGTCTGCTCCACCGACTCCGGCACGATGATGACGAGACGGAAGTTCTTGCGCGCGACCTCGTCGTGGAGGTCGTCTACTTTGGCGCCGAGTTCGAGCTTCTTGTCGTCGTGCGGCTCGGTTGTCGGACGGCCCGGAGGTGGTGCTTTGAATGAACCTGCTCATGTCAGATGAGACACTGGTGGCTTTGCAACCCAAGGGTACCTTTGATGCCAGGAGACTGGTTGCCAAAGCTCGCCGTCAGCTCCTTGGACCAGCTCCAGTCCCTCTCCTTGTCCTGGTCAAGGACCCTCATCCGCTTGCCGACCTCGCTCTTGACAGTCCTGACCCCGCTGCTGTCGTCGTTTCCGTCGATGTCGTTGCCGACTACGTATGCCTTCCCTTTGATACGCCACTGCGTGCCCGTCTCCTTGACCCAGTAGACGGCCTCGATGGGCCCGCCGCCGCCGCTCCCTTGGGTCTGCTCGGCGCTCTCGGCGTGTCCGGCGCCCGTGCCAAACAGCTGGCCCACCTTCTCCATTCTCACGTCGGTGGTGAAGGTAGGGCAATCGCTCTCGTAGACTTTGGGGTTGCGCTCGGCGTCATTGTGCTTGTTCTCTGGGAGCTCGGTCCAGAAGCCGCGGAAAATGCAGTATCGAACGCGGGGCACGTAGGGCACGGTTGAGCCTTGGGGCGCAGCGGCGACGGTGCCGAGGACAAACTCTGGAGATTCCATCTTGGAGATGTGCTGGTTGAATAGCGACTTCCACGGGGCTTTGGGGAGCAGCGAAGCGTCTGGGGCGGTGGACGACATGGTGTGCAGGAGGCGCGCGAGGCGACGAGGGGCGAGTGTGGAAGCTATGGTGTCTGTTTGCAGGATGCGAGGGTGCTTGGTGGTCAGTTTTGTCTGCGTCAGTGAAGCACAAGTGCGATGGCGGCGCTTGATGTCGTCATGTATCGAAGCAGATCGAGCAGCACCAAGCCAAGCGGCTCCAAGTGTTTCGATGGCCCGGTTCTGGTTCTAGTTCTAGTAGACTACCTACGTGGTCCAGCGACTGCACGGTGGAGAGAGGGTAGGCAGCGGGTGCTTGGTGGTGGTTATGCGGAAGGCCAGCGCCATCTCGGCAGGCCCACGCTGGGAACGAATCTCTGACGCGCGCGGATGAAGGCGAGACGGACAAGTGCCGCGGGGATCTGCATGCCACGATATGGCGATCTGCAAGCGCGGGATTTGGAGCAGGCGGGCAGGCGAGCAGGCGCCGTTTGCGCGGGTGTTGGGGCGTTGCGGTCGCTGTCCACATCGTCGCGCGCCACCAGCGACGGCCCGCCGAGCTTGCGGCCCCTTGTTATGCAGGTCAATGGCCCATCCATGGTTTGCCAGGGGCCCAAGAGCTGCAAGCAAACGACCCGCCGTGCAGGGCCCATTGTTCCTAACACGGCGCCGCCTCGCTTGATAATCCCGCATCTCGTCTTGTTATTACTTGGCCCATGTCCCCGGCCCAAGCTGCACTCGTCCACGCCTCCCGCCTCCACCTCACTTGCCCGGCTGCCGTCTGCTGCCTGCTGCCTGCTGCCTGCTGCCTGCCACCTCCCATCCGCCCTCGAGGGCGCAAATCCATCCACCCACAACATCCGCCATCCCTCTCTGCCACTCCGCCCCCGCCCTGCGCTTGCCCTCCTGCTTCCCGCTCCCGCTCCCGCCCCCGCCCCATCACCGCCGCCGCCGCCGTCATGGGCGACATGGAGAAGGCCTTCTCCTTCCTGCACGACAACATCCCGCAGTGGTGCACCAATGTCGCCGACGTCGAGAGCAAGATCGTGGCCATGCAGAGCGAGCTCTCCAGGATCCCCGTCTCGCGCTCGCTGCCCTTCAACAAGAAGCGAACCGGCTCCGTCGAATCAATACGAGACCTCGACGCCATACAAGAAGACCCAGACGCCCCCGCCCACAAGAGCGAACCGCCCGCTCGGAAGCGGAAAGAGCCGTCCTTGCTCTCCGGACACCAGTCCGGTCCCTCCAAGCTGCGCTCCCGCACCATGATTGTCGTGCACTACGACGGCCAGATACAAGGCGCCTTTGAGCACCTCGTGCGTGCAATCGGCACAGGACGGAACATGCTCCGCAAAGGCAAGATGGCCGCCAAGATGGAAGCAATGGCCGCACTCGCCGGTTCCGACGACGATGACGACGACGACGACAGCAATGCAATCATGTCCAAGATTGGATACCGCCACCGCACCGGCTTATCCTCGATGCGCGCTCGCGGCATCATGTGCACGGTGGAAAACAGCACCGGCACGCCTGTCGAACGCTTCGACACAGCCGACAAAGCTCTGGAAGAAGCGCAAGCGCTGTGTGAGAAAGCTGCTCATCAATCACTGCGCGAGGGCGACTGTCGCAAAGAGCTCGATGGTGTCCGTAAGTACTTCAACGAGGTCGTAGAGCTCGCCAAGAGTGAAGTCGCGAGGTACGCCGCACAGAAGCTGGTTGCCCAGGAAAAAGAACAGCAAGAAGCTGCAACCAACGAACAGAGACCCGGAAGACGATCCGTAGTACCGCTTCCGGACGTCGAGAAAGAGTTAATCCCCACCGTCATCCCGCCCGCCATCACCACCTACAACAACTCCAAGGTCGTCGACATCGAAATCGACGACGACGAAGACACCGACGACGCCAACTTTGTCATGCCCCCGATACGATTGACTTCTCGCGTGTAATCAATCTTCATCTCATCACACTTACTTTTTGCGTTCAAGCGACTACTTATTTGCCTAGGAAGGCCGGCGTTACGGAAGAAGCATCGGGAAAGGAACAACCACGAACTTACGCAGGATATGACACCCCCTTTTTTGCATTCTTGGACACAATATCCGGCGCAGCATCTTGCATTATTAGCATGCTCCAGAAATCCTCGCATATACCATACACTTTTGCGGCCTACCACGGGATCACATGTGTGATCAGACTGGTTGGGCCCTTTGTCTGTTTTCACTCGCTCATGTACTGCGACTCTCATACGGCTATATGATTGTCACGTTCCTTTAGCGGCCACATGGCCATGTAACCGTCGTGTTTCTAGTGAGAGCATTACCTAAAAGAATTGTAATTACTTCTTCTCTTGCACGCTTGTCTCATATACCTCGCTTTTATGCTTGTGAACTTGGCTGAAAAGCCGTACTTCGTGCCTAGAATCTTACAACGTAACGTCGTGTTACCAGTTTGCGTAGCTTGTGTTACTCCAGAATCCACATCACAACGTCGTCGGTATCTGGTCTTGGCACTTTGATGCTGTAAGTCTTCCATCATTGAACGTTTGAGTATTCAGTGATGTCTTTTCAATTTCTTGCCTATCTTACATCAGTAGGTACTACTCTTCCATGACTCCTATGATAAACTGGGTTAGTTCACGTATGTATATAATCAATGCTGCGGAAATTGAACCCAACGTCGAGACACATTCAGTGATTCGAACATGACGGTGAAGACTAATCATTAATTTCAGACCTCTGAGGAATACATTGAAGGCCGGGTATTATTGTACTCAGCCGATACTATTCGTTAGTATGGATATCTGCGGGGAAACAGGGAGGTTATAGCATGAAAGTTTGCTCAACTCTATTGATTTTGCTCTAGCACGTCCGTATAATCCCACGTAATGTCGAGGGACACGCAATCATTGTCATACACATAAGCTCACGGGGTCAAATTGATACTCTACAAATTCAGCTCCAAACCCGGTTTGTATACAAAGACTCCTCTGTGCAAACATGACAAGTAGCAATCCAGTATGTTACCTGCGCACACTACGTTTTCTCGTTCTCCAACTCACCAGTTGGTCGTCAACGTCCACGGCCTTATATCATTGCCTTCAATTAGTGCAAATATTGGCATACCGGAAACACACCAAATGAAACATTTCTGTTTTATTTGCCTGTCTTTACTTGCATTGCTGTGTGCTTGTGACTCGGCAACCACTTGTCTGCAAAAGTAATGAATACATCAGACTCTGTAATTACTGGAACTCTTCTTCTGCTTAATATACACTTCATTATTGCCCATCACTCTTGTCTGGTTCGTCTCCTCTACAACTAAGTCAAGGCTAGCCGTAGCAGCTACCACTGTCATTTGAGCTCATACCTGTCAAAGACAGCCCTACAACATACCTCATGAACCACAGAGGCTACAATACTACGTCCATGCTGATAGATATCCTTTCCGAGCACGAGCATTAGAAGCCCGGGAGGAAGGTTCATACATTCTATGCTTTGCACGTTGATGGTGCCTGATTTATTATTGATCGAAGCTAAGATAAAGGCCCAGAAGGCCCCGGTTAAAAAAAGCTCTCTGTCTTTATCCAAAGCCTCCTAGCTATACATGCTCCATCAATTCATTATTGTATATAACTGGATTAGCGTATATATAGAGTTCCCCAGGAAACAGGGCCAGAATTCACCTAGAGGCGAACCGAGCCGGTCTCGAGCCCGCCGAGTCCTCCTAGTGCGGCACTCCAACTAGTCGTCCTGCATGTACAAAGTTCATCCTACTGTCTTCTATCTTCCTTTGCGACGACACCCCTAGATGTAGTAGTGGAAGGATAAGGGATAGGTAATCGTAGGAGGTCGTAAGGAAGGGGGCCACAATGCACCCACAATGTGTACTGCGGTAGCTGAAAATGCATAAAATCCGCCAACGCCAACGCACAAATCTAAGGCGTAACGTAATTGGTGATCATGCACAAGGAAACATAAAGCATCGCTCATCCCAACTTATGCTGTTACTCCCGCATCAACTTCTGTACACTCTTCTTCACCAACTGATCTTTCACCACTGGGAAGAACTTGTCTGCCATGAACACATCTCCCTTCTCATTCGGATGCTCTCCTTCCCTCGTCATAGATTTGTAATCGAAGCCAGTGTACATATCCAGCAGCACAATCGGGCTTTGTGCCGTTGAACTTCTCTTGGCCCAGCCTTCCATCGCATAGTTATAATCCTTGATCTTGTCCGCGACAAACTGACCAAATAGGTTGGGATCAATAGGAATCAGCTTGCTGGTAATCAGGGTGATGCGGGGGTTAGCAGCACGCATTTGACCAAGAAGCGTGTCGTATGCGCCGAAAACCTTTGCGGTGGAAATGTTGGCTGCAGCATCGTTTGTGCCGACGTGCATGATGATCATGTCTGGTTTTGCGGAGGCGAGCCATGGAGGCAATTGATTTTGACTAGCGTAGTCTGTTACCCTGGCTCCTGAGTGGCCTTCATTGTCTTTGTCAAAGTCGACGGTTTGGCCGTTGAGTGTGCAGCCTGCTGCAGGGGTACCATGGGAACCGACGAAGTCGATGTTGGTCATGCCCGAGCTTCGAAGCTTTTGCCAAAGATAGGCACGCCAGCATGTCTGGGACGACTGTCAGCCATGGAGTCGAGACGATATGGCAATAAAGGACATATATATGGGTAGGGCAAGCGAGGGTAACGTAGATATATACGAGCACCGTTCATGTTAAACTCTGCTTGCTGGATAGGCAATCTCGTCTTTTTTTCAACTCCCTTCGAAAGGGACGTGGACGGGGAAGTAAAAGGGACGAGCTCACAATTTCAACGATAGAAGCACCAAAGGGCATGATTCTGACTGTTGTGGCAGCATCAGCGCGACCCTCCAGCGGAGCAGCAGATCCAATCGGAGCAAGGCTGAATAGCCCGAACGCGGCAGTGAATATCGTGCAGCGAACCATAGTTTCGCTTGTCAAATTGCTTCGAATACGCTGAGCAGAACGATATTCAAAGGTCCCTAGTATCGTGAAGACAGTAAGAGGAGGCGTTTCAAGCTGGATCCTGTCGAGGAATCGTATCTGTTCGAGGCTGGGCAAGTCGAGCTTTATACAGCAAGGCTGGCAAGTAGATACCGGATGGCTGCAAGCGAGGACGCCTTCGTGACTGAAAGGAAGAGACTAAGGAATCTAGTTGAACGGCACAAGGGTATCGATCAACAGAGAAGACCACGAGAAGAACAGGGATTCATATGTTGCAAATGATTCGAGGTTGTTGTGAGAATCGCACCCTTGTCCACATCCTTATACCCAAACGACACATGCTTATTATATATCACATCACCCCGGTAGCAGTCAGCGAAGGCCCCAGCTAGCCTCGAAGAGATGTTCAGGAACGCGCTGTGACATTGCAAGAAACGGTAGTCACAAACGGAACCTGTCGCGACTGTCGTTGTAAGAAACATGATGTGGGAGGAGGGTAACGTCGAGACTCTCAACGTATGTCGTCAAGGGCCAGGGCTGCGCTGGTCCCAGGCTCCGTCTCGCGCCTTGTGCCGGGCTGGCATTATCACCATACGTTTCTATGCAGGGTGTAGCTGCGAAGAGTATAGCGGAGCTCTGTCGAAATCGTGGAGCAGGCTGACCGTGGTGGAGTGTGAGCATCAGCCTCCCCCCCTGTCAAAACATCCATCTGACTTGGTCTCCACATCACAACGCATCATTTAGCGCGTCGCCTTGCCTCGCACACCGACACAATCAAGCCTGTCGGTCCGATGCACATCTGCACGCGCCCAGATTCTAGATCGCAAGGCAAATTGATGCGCAGGGCATGGCTCTAGCGAAGATGCTGAATTGTGCGGGGACATAGAGTCGCGTGCAAGAATTGCCGGTGGATGCCAGTCGGTAGTGTGACTACACAAGAAACGAGTCCAATTCATGGAGAAACAAGACCAGCACGCTCGCTTGGCACATACTGCTCCGAGCAGCCTACCCAGAGCAGATTGGGGGCTTGCACATATGCAGAGCAAGGAAGCGGAAGGCGGCGGCGCCAGACGCACGCGCATCGTACAGGTGCGCTCTCCTTGGGCGCCATGGACAGTTATCAGAGCATCACCAAGATATTTTGGAGCTATGCTAAACGATCCGCGGGGTTACCCCGACCTTGGGATGAATGGTGGTCCTGCACGCCTCATCTAATCTGTGTTATGGTGTTCTGGCGCAAGGTCACGTAAGATCAATACCTGAAGTCATTATTCACAGCCTCACAACCTCGCAAACTGCCTCCCTGCCCCACGAACACCGCGAAGGTATTTTCAGCCCCGGCATGCCCTCTGCATCGCTCGAGCTCCTCTGGGCACCTTTTCCGCAAGCCTATCCGCAGCAGCTGAGACCATCACTAGCTACATCAATAATGATATGCCGTTGACTAGCCCACGAACAACACCATGCCAACGCCTCCGCCGTCATTGACATCGGCCTCGCTTGTTCACATTGACGATTGGAGGGTTTCATTCCTAGAGGAAGTGTCTGCAGTCACACCAAGCTTTCGTTATGCCTTTCGGAGGGTAGATCGTGCCCATTTCGAGCGTTAGTTTGTTGAGCATGCAGTATCGGCTGCGCCCCGGCAGAAGATCCTTCGTGAAGATCGCATCCTCTACGCAGTCACTGCCTCGCAAAACATGTCTCTTGGGAAGACTGGAGTACAGACTATCTTTTGACCTATCCAAAGTCTATGACGCGCGGAACAGCGGAGCGGAGGCGGCGGCAGGCACTGTTGTGAGTCGTCCCCCGAGTTTCACACTGCGAATCAAGTGGGGCTGTCGCTTGTCTTTCGTATCGCTTATGGAACAGATATTGCATGGGGTGATCGCGGACAACAAAACAGGAGCAAAGTTTACTGAAGATATGTAGAAAATGAGACGTTTCTTTCGGCCAACGAAAAGCGTTCAAAGCACCGAACATCCATCCCATCAATATTCCCATACCACCGAAAACACCCCATGTCGCTGTAGAACAACAATAGCCCATGGCTACCGTCATTGGTCCGTCTCGATCTGTAGATAGCCAGACGTACCATAGTTTTCCCAAGACGATGTTTTGATCTTACAGCTGATGATGTCTCTTTCCGGTACCAGGTTCATGAAATTCACAAGAGGTCGCAAAACGTACAAGATAGCGTATGGTGAACAGGAGTGCTGCCCTATGAATCCCCAACTCGGAAACGTCGTGAGTTGTACAGAATTAAAACACTGGTAAAACGAATATATATTCGCGAGAGAGAAACCGCCGACTTCGTACCATGTTATATGTGATGTATTGTTACACGCGATGTCAGCCATGTTTTGTAACATCGATTTGTGATATTGTTTGGATAAAGATGTTGAATTATTGTAGGAGACGTGATTTTGTGGGAGCCTGGACATGTACCTGCACATCGTTATCAAACTGAATGCGTTTACGGAAGAGTGCTCTGAGGTTATTACCTAGCCACATGGCGTGCTGCTAGGTATGTTCCATGTGCAGTGTGATGAAATTGCATGGGAGAATGAAAATGACTATCCCCAAAGGACTGAGTCAATTTCATTAACGAAGACCGAACCGTGATCTGACTCATTGACTGGGATGACCGAAAGCACCGGGTAGCTCAGTTGCGTCATCAAATATTGATGAAGGGTGCAGATATTGTTCCACGTTCGAATTACATGCCTCCTCCGGTGTACTTGTGATGGTTAACGAGCGGATATTATCATTAGGGAACGGGATTTCAGAAGTGCCCGGTGCCTGGACTGGGTTCTCTTTATTGTTATGCTCATAATCCGGCTGTATTGTTGCTGTTTGCTCTAGGGGTGGAGTGACTAATGCACGAGTGTCACTATAACCGACGTGCAGGTTGTCTGATAGAACAGTATGGTATCCCGCACTGTTAAATGATGTTGCCGAGAGCAATGTAGCAGAGGCGTCATCTATTGTCTTGTTAAATCATCACGAAACAGTAACAGACAAATGAACAAGCAAGGATCATAGTAGACGGCATAAATAATAGAACTTTTTTGGCGGGAGGTAGGTTGCCAAGAAGTCTTATTATTTACGCCGTCCACTGTGGATCACACACCGACCACAGACTCGCTACACATGAATCCCGGGTAGAAAGCTGTGACTTACTGTCGGTATCGCGGATCTTCCGCTCGTCCATACCCTCTTCAACAGCGCTCCTTCCAACAGAAACTACCTCGTCGGCCTCACTGGTCATCTGCGCAAGTTGCGAGTCTTGTGGATGTATACTCATATTATACAACACATTGCGATTGACTTGACGGGAAGTTCGTCGAGTACTTAGACGTGCAGCAAACTTATCAATCGTCTTGCGTTTCTTTGTTTGTAGTTGATCTGCAACGTCGCTATCGGACTCGCTATCGGACTGCTCTTCTAGATCGACTGATTCGCTTTCTCCTTTGTCGTCATCATCCTCGAGGCCATGCTCTGTTCGGCGTTTAGCAGCCTGTGAAGGTCGAAGATACTCGTCCAAAGGATGGTATTTTTGATCGTATGCAAGATCGTTGGGTCGGATGCCTCTGGTGGAGCCGCGCGTTGGTGCGCTGTAGTCGCCTGAAGTAACCATTTCATCAGACGGTATTGTGATGATGTTCCGCACGTCAAGACCGCTAAGCAAACCGCTGCGCTTACGTTTCTTGGAGGGAGTCTACGAATACATCAGTATGCTTAACACTAATTTGTGGTCTAGAGCACCGGCAGACGGACTGGCTGTCTCTGTTAACCTTTAGCAAGTCTTCAACCTCGGCAATACCCGCCTTACCTCGAACTCGTAAGCATCTGACCCGGAAAAGGAGTCGTAGTCGCTCAGGGCGGGTGGCATAGCGGGAAGAGTTTAGCGTAAGGGGAACTGCAAGAGGCGTTGCAGAGGCGAAGCTGAACGAGCAGTAAAGCAATGAAAAGTGAAAGAATGTAAGGTAAAGTTGGATCAAGAAGCCGCGCGTGGAGCGCAATGCGCTGCGAGGGAAGGAACCGCGGGCATCGCGTGGCGGGCCGGAAGGCACGCGAGCTCACATGGTCCGTACCAAATTCGACAGAGGAAGTAGCGTCTGCTTGCTGCTGCGTTACTCGCGAGCATGAGGCTCGAATGCCCCGACGTGTTCGCATACCTCGTTTTCGTCTGGCTATAAAAATGATCAATGTTATCCGTAGCGTCGAATAGAGTAAGAAGGTAGAGCTGGTTGCTCAATTGGTCGATACGAAGTCTCGTGGCTGCTGGAGTTTGGGTATGGGCACAACAACCGCTTACTACTGGGGTCGAAGAGTACTCAACATCACGAGCCGTATGTGCGTGAAGCAAGCAAAGGAAAGCATTGGTATGTATGTACACCACCATCCATCCCCACAGCCAACTCTTCCATGGCCACCTCTTGCGCCCCCTACTTTGATCTGATGATCTTAAGTTTCTTTGGGCTGTGCGTGAAGTTATTTGCGTAGGCCTTGGGCACGAATTTTCGCTCGTTAGGCTCCTGCACAAAGTACTCGTAGCCCTGTTTGTTCGCAAAGTTGATGGCGTCCTCCTTCGACTTGAACTGGATCCGGTGGCCCTGCATGTAATCTCCGGACGACTGCCACCCCATCAACGGGTTCTCCCATCGATGTCCCTTGGGCAGAACATCCCAGTCCATCAGCCAGTGGTGTGAGTGCCAGTCTCCGGACTGAGTGGCGGTCTTGGTGGGGCGGTAGATGCTGCGTTTTCGTCAGTTTCCATCTTCGCGAGCCTAGTGCTGGGGCTTCCGCATACCGCACAGTCCTGGCCTGCAGATCGATTGGGGCACCAGAAAGCACTGCCGCAGCTACACTCTCGCCAGGCTCGCTGCCATCCATCACTCGTTTCGGAATGGGAGAGAAGTTACTGTTTAAGAGGTTAAACATGCTAGTTTTATTCCACCTGATAGTGCACGTACGAGGTGCGGTAGTCGACGGCTACATTGTAGTCCGGCTTGTGCCGCATGGCCTCAGCCGCACCCTCTCGTGTGTCCTGGGCTGACTCGGTGAGGGGCGCATTGGGCGCTTCGCTGGAGCTGGTCTTGGGCGCGACTTCGTTGGAGGCTCCGTTGGAGGCGTATGTGCGGTATTTGGGAGCGACAGCCCTCGTTGCAGCAGGGCGAAGGGCAGTGGGCAGTAGCCGGGAGCCAATTGACCGGGGTAGGGCAGACATGTTGGGCAGGATGTCGAGCTTGAGAGGTTGGAGGCTGTAGTGATGTCGAAGTGAGCCCGGAGCGCGGACGTGCCAAGCACTTTAGCTTCCAGGTGCTCGAGGTTCTCTTCCCGAACAACCTCCATCGCCTCTGCACGACCTCCATCCCCACTCTCCCATCTTGCCAACCCAGGTGCGTCGCCCTATAGGATCCGAGACCGCCGACAGGAGCCAATTGATGCTAATTGAGGATCAGCCGACAAGATGAGCTACATCACGAAGCGCGCGCTGTCCACGCTCATCCCGCCCAAGGTACGAATCGTATACGCATCGCAAGGCCGAATACAGCACTAACAGCTTGCTCTAGGTGGCCTCTCCCAATGTAAGCACGGTCTCAAGTCATATCAGCCGCGCCCAGCGCCTCCCCTATCGCATTCCACCGCCGGTTGGACGACCGTAAATTTGTTTCGGCATCGACAGGGACTGTACATTGCGAACCGTTTCGTTCGTTGAACACACAAGGACCAAGTGCTGATGTACGCCCTAGGCTATCGGCTCATCGCCAAATGCTCTCCGCATGCAGAAGGTTGTGAGCTTCTATGAGAAGCTGCCGCGAGGAGCCGCCCCCGAGCCGCAGGCCAAGGGCCTATTGGGTCGCTACCAGAAGAGGTACTTTGGCAAGAATGCATCTGCTATGCGTACGTACTCTAAACGCGGGCTGTTGTGCCTGCACAGAAGCATCTGTCGATGGAATACTAACGAGACGGCGTAGCGCTTGTCCACGTAATTGGCGCCCTTATTGCGCTTGGCTACGCACAGAACTATTACTTCCATCTGCGTATGTCTCTTATCCTTTCTTCTCGTACACTATGACTCACATGTACAGGCCACCACAAGAACAACGTGCACCACTGAGCGGACCGGTCACTCTTACAGATCGAATCATGAGCGGACCAGGGAGCATGTATAAATATAGAGTGTAGCAGATTCAATCTCAATTGTGGCAAGCACATATGTTTCCCCTCGTCGACCTTAAGCACAGATGATCTTGAGATGGGGCGGTGCGCCATGAAACCTCATGAGCGATAGCTGTACATCAATAGATCCGACTTACCAGCAAACCAAAAGAAGTCCATTTGCAGGAGCGTATCGTACAAAGCTGCATTACCGGTCCGGTGGAAGGCTTCCATCATGGGCTTCAGTGCCTGCGAAGTCCCTCACGCTGGCGCACGTGCTGCACTAGAAACTTCTGTAGCAATGCTGCCTGTGTGATTATCCTGCTGTCTTTGCCTGTGATGCAACTAAAACGATAAGAATACCCAAGCGGCTGTGGTTGACGCCGGCGCGGTTCTTTGAAGCTCGAAGCCTTACAACCGATTTGCTAAGACGCTCCCGTGGACGGAGCCAATCATCAACTCGTGCGTGCGTTGTTTTTACGGATCAAATCATGAGCAAACCAGGGAAGATGTGTAAATATAGAGTGTAGTAGATTCGATTTCAATTGTGGCAAGCAAACCGCCCTGTGCTCAATTTTGCATAAAGTCAGATGCGGCCTCGTTAAATACCCTGGATAGGGAAAAGAGTGCCCACTCCTTTCTCGCCCGCAGAGTTATCGCCGAAGGAGTACAAAGAAAATGATCCAAAAATCAGAAAACAAACCCGCCTTTCCTAAACATGAACTTGTTTACATCTCAAAGATTATACATATATAGAAACACAATAAGCAAAAGTAGCTGCATATACCCCGAGCATCTCAAACTCCCACCAGACCATGGATATTACGGCTCGACATGTACAACATCAAAGTCATCTTTGTTCCCTTTTTCGTTCTCGTCTTCTTCCCCGTCCTCAAATTTCGCTCTTTGTAACATTTCGGATAGCTGTTGTTTTCACGTTGGCACCGCTTGCAATCATTGTGGGTTTTTACAATGCTTTGTGGCCAATGTTGAATGGTTCCTGCGTCTGAAGCAGGTTGCGGGTGTAAGTGTACGTAGTCCTCCCGAGTAAACCGTAACAAGTCTTGCAGGTGTGTTCCTGACCTAGCGCCTTTATATATACATCACCTGCAAACTAACCTGCATCACACATTATCAATGGATCGCTCATGTTGAGGGCTGCAGCACTTGGCCAAACTATCATAGGTTCGAATCCGGCTTTCGAAGCCTATACGTCTCTGATCATCGCCTTGACATCCTTCTTTCGGCTTCTCATGGCTGCTGGTTTCTTGGTGCCTGATATTTTTCGTAGAGTGATGATCTGTTCGACACAATCGATAACGGTCTGGTAGACTTTGGTGATCGATACTTCGGGCAACTAACTAGTATTTTGGTGCATCTCCATGAGGAGATATTGTATCCGTCCGATCCCCTTGATGTATGAATGTTTGGATCCGGGAATATTCCGTATATCTGGCGTTGTTCCCTGTTCGATGTGGATTGGACATAGCGACGATGCCATATCCCGCGGCGGTCACTACGTTCTATGCTGAATGCAATGGAACGCGCTCGTGTCTAATCTTTAAAACAAAAAAGTCCAGATCCATATCCAATGCATACCTGTGGGCCTTATTATCGAGTCGCATTTCGAAAATGACGAAGAGTGGAGTCCCTTCCGCTAAGTAGTCAGAATCATCGGTGTCTGGCTTCTCTGTTGTCTCTTTCGACACCGCGGAATCGGCCTTTAAGTCGAATGATTTCATGCTGCCCACTGTGATCAGTTTCATTGTTGCCCTGCTCTTTTGATGGATCCAAAGCGCATTTTTAGAGGAAAGGCATCGAAAGTTAGCCACCATAACCATCACCCTATTATCCACGTCGATGAAAGAGGCGTCCCCTCGCAACTAGGTATTCCTCGCCATAGATTATTTCGTTAAAAGTGACAACCAATTGACCCCGGACTTAACCCTAAAACTAGGTCGGCGCACAGCACCAGGCCAGCCACTAACCTTGGCAACCTTTTCAACCATTTCGTTGAATTTTCCAAACTGAGCGATGTCAAAACCCCATCAGGCAAACCATTCAGGGTCTTCTGTATGGGAGTTCAAGTAGCGACTAGATCAGACCCTGGCAGCGGCGATGATATGCGGCCCGTACGACTGGAACAAGCTCACAACACCTGCTCTACAAGCGTTTTAAGCTGTGCATATCTATCCAATATACAGAGAGGACGAAATTCGATCTGTTCTTTCACATTGCGTCGGCACTTCGCATGGCAACCTCTGGTTTTAGGGATTTTGTCCTCCTTTTCGTATTCGTTCGTTCGTTACATCGGGTCTTCTGGCTTTTCCAATGTATAATAACCAATCACCGTCCTTGTCCTTATACGTACGCTAGTAGATCATCTTGTGACTATTCATGTGTTGTGCCGAAATGCCTCTGCTCTTATCTAACATCCTACGAATTGTAAAGTCTGGTTTGTTTAGCGTGTCGAGAAGTCCGTTCTTCTGTACACCATCAACAAATAGATGTGTTGCCCTCTTACCATTCTGCCCATTTGGTTCAAGGGTCTTATGAGCGATAAAGCTTAGATCACCTATAGGATCAGCACTAACTTGTCGTAAGAAGTTGGCAATAGTTTTCGGCAACTGGTCTGTGTCTCCTTCAAAGGATGGCAGAAGGCCAAGATCCTGTATCATCGCCAGGGGAGGCACTAGTTCATGCATTGCCAGATGGTACCATGAAAGGGAGGGATAAGAAGCCATCTAAGACAGATAATTTCAAGGAAGCATTCAACTTCGCCAAGGACGCTAAGTACTACAACATCGATACACGTCTCTACCATCCTTGGCGGGCGTTGGTAGACAAGAGGATATGGCACCAGCGTTCATAGGGGCTCGGCCACTACCGTATCAAAAGGGCCAGTTCCAATACTACGTGCTTAATCTGCATTTTCGGTTCTAGTAATTCTCGAGCTGGTGGCGTCCGTAAGTATATCACCCTGCTTTTTGAGTAAGATTCCAGATGTTTGGCTTAATTTTGACTCCTAAGTCTAATGTAACATGACTGACACGATGCAATAGGTGCTGGTTACCGTTCAGCGTTCTATCTCGATGGGAGAACACATTGATGGAAGGGACATTGGGAATTACATCTGTCGGTTCGCACAGTACACCACTTACCCATCGCTCCCCAAAGCCTACAGGCCATGCTCACTTCTCAGAGACATGCAATTGCGCTAGAAAAATTCGGTCGAGCATGTGCTTATGCCAGGAGCGATTCGAGGTGCGTGCGGGTGGCTCTTTCCTCTTGGAAGATGGGAAGATGCACTCGGGATGGTACTCAAGCTTCACAGAACATGTCAAGCCATCTCTAATAATCAGTGAAGGCGGTATGAGTGTGTTCGTTTACGTGCTAACCTTATATTGTAGGACAGCGTGGTTTAGTAGTGCTATTGTATATGCCAACGAGGTGATCGACGTGAGCACAACATATTCAATTATAGACCACCCAGCATTGAAGGACTCTGAAGCCTTCCAGTTTACTGCAATTGTCCTCGAGCCTCCCCCACCCGAGTACAATGGCAATGACTTCGTCCAAGAAGATGTGGAGATTGGAGGATGGTGGGGTAGGGGGAGGGGGGCAAAGATCGAGGAGGACGAGGGAAATATCCCCAAGGAAACTGCGCCGGCTCCCGTACCAGAAAAGAAAAGAGGCAAAAGGAATCTGCCGACGAAGCTGCGGAAGCCTTCACAGAAGGCGAAGAGGGAGCTTCTGGCAGAAAAGCAAGCTAATGTTCCGGCCTCATAGCCAAGACCCAACTTCAACTAAGTCACGCGCTAAGCTTACACCTCACACTGCACCACCCCCATCAACCACGCGATCCGGCCAGAGCCCCCGAGGCCCTCCCTCTCTGTACACCTTTGGCACGAGATAGCCGCGACACCGCGAGCCTGCCTCTCTTCGCCGCAGCCGCAGCTCGAGCACGCCTCTCCACCCACACCGAACCTCCGCACGACCGCCGCCGCGCAGCACCCGGAGCACAACAGTCGTCGTTTCTGCGGAAGCGCCAAATCACTTCCCGTGGCGACGCTTTACATCTGACACTAGGTGAATACTTTTCGACTTTTGCCCTTCGTCTACATGAACAGCCGGTCGCACGCGCCGGCGCTTGTTCTCACCCATGTCTTCTTCTTCCTGTAAAGAACGACCTTCTGACAAGGCACCCTCCGCTGCGACTACAGCCCCACAGATTGTTATGGCAGAGCAGATCACCCACGATGTGGTAAAGGAAGCACAGTCGGTGGGTGGCCCCTCGCCCATCGACGATACTGCGTCAACTACCAACAACTCCGCCGGTAACGGCGAGCCGCCCTTGGGCCCAAAGACAAACGACTCGAAACCTTCAGATGACCATGCTACGACGACAGGGACGACTTCAGAGGCTGCACCCAACGCAGCACGGCCTTCGAAGGCTGCCGTCGACGGCATTGGCAGCGTAAGTGAGAAAAGCAAGCAGTCGCACGTGCACCCTAACGTTCCCAGGCCTCCGCCGCGACTACAGATAGTCACGTACCTTCCGATGCGTCGTCGAACGAGAAGAAAGAACTTCTAGTAAACGGTGACGCGGGCGAGAGCTCCGCAACGGAATCTCAAAACGCAGTTGGAGAAGGCAGTGGCGGATCAGACACGGACATTAGTCGTCCCGGAAGTGTAGACCCAGCGAAGCAGCCAGGAGGGCATTTACGCACCAGTTCTTCTGTCAAGAAGCCTACATCATTCAAGTCTGTTTCGGTGACCAAGAATTTCCTAGCAAAGTCGGCCGTGTCTACCCCTGTCGCACGCTCAGGCGACAAGGCCCCACCATTGAGCTCGATAGCCACATCAGCTGTACAGACTGCTCGACCCCGCCTGGTTGCCAAGTCCGGCGGTAGCAATACACCACGCTCTTTAGGAAAGCTCAATGGAGTAGGTTCAGGACCGGACGCCAGCAAAGTGTGGAACAAGAATCAGCCAGTCCCGCCCGCGCCCCCGAAACAATTTACTGATGAAGAGCTCAAGCAGCAGTATGGTATCCATCTGGCAACTCGACTACAAGCGGATGAGGCCGGGAAAGAGGCGAAGTGGGCAGACATTGATGACGATGAGGATGATTGGGCGCCGGAAACAGTGCAATGGATGGACGGTACTAAGTCGACCGTTGCGGCAGAAAACGACCCACCACCACCTGAAGAGCCTAAGCCTGTATCTAGGAAAGACACACCTTTGGCGGTCGTGAAACCTGCGCCAACGCCAACTCCGAGCACACAAAGGTCCGGATTGACCGGTGGGACAAAGACGATACTGAAGCCAGGAGCGAGTGCGCAAGCAACTGCTGCAAAACCGAAAGGCCAAACCGAAAAACCCACTTTGGTGGCCAAACCATCTCCTGCCGTTCCAGTCAAGTCGCCTTGGGCTCAGCTTCCTCCGGTCGATAAAGTGTCTCCTATTCAAATAAATCCACCCACGCAACAGCCTCCGTCCCGTTACCCCAGGGAGACATATAGCTACAACGACATACCGCCGCCTGCTCCGGCAAAGGAAATCGCGCCCGATGACTTTAATCGTACATGGCGAGAGGATCGAGGCCATCGGGAGCTATTTAATTCACACAGTGGTCGCTATGAGCCCGTCGGCGAGATGAGGCGCGGCTCAGTGCGAGACAACGCTTACCGTCAACAACCTTCTGTACTCCAGCGGCCACCGCAAGACGGTCCTGCTGAGCCTTCCGCAGCTTTCCAAACCTCTAGGAGTGGCGCTGATGGTCCAGGCTGGGGTCGACGGAGGAATTCCTCAAATGTTAGTGGAGGTAGCGGTCGCCGCATGTCCTTTGATAGGCGGGTTGTTGATCTACCTCTTGTGCCAACGAACGCACAGCGACGAGACTCTCAATCAACGAATGGATTCGATGCTGGCGCTTCGAATGCGCCGCGATCTGCATTACCTACCAAGCCAGGGGCTGTGGACCAGCAGGCATCAACACAACCTTCGAATTTGGTGCAGGCTGCGTCGCCAAGTGTTGCGCATATTCAGCCTGCTTCGCCTTTTGGATCTGCAGGTTCACAGGACGCGGGCACGCCTGGTGCTCCTTCACAGATTCAAAACCTGGTTGAAGTTCAAGAGCGACTCCTGCATTCCAACATAGATGCCATCAAACTGCGAAAGCAGAAGGAAAAAGAGCAGGAAGCTAAAGAAGAAGCAGAACGGAAGGAGCGTATCCGCAAGCGGCTGGAGGCTATGGGGTTCAAGGATGACGCGAAGCCGAAAACGAAGGAGGATCCCCCATCGCAAGCTCCTCAGAGGTCACCGCAAAAAGAGAAGGCAATGCCTGCCCCGGTGCAGTCCCCACCTAAGCCACCTGTGCCCACATCTGAAGGTGAGGTGGCTCAATATGGCCTGATGAAGGTTCATCAGCCTCAGCCAGTGAAAAAACCAGTGTCTGCTGAGCCAGCGTCGAAGCCTGCTGCTTCTAAATCGAGTCCTTCGCCAGTGAAGGCGCCGGCCGAGGCTCAGCCGAAGCTGTTGCCTTCACTCGCTCAGTCTGTCTCGCCCGTTAACAATCTATCTCGCGACAGTGACAATGCTAAGCCTCCCACTGAACACTTGCAAACCCAGACGCAACAATCACGGCCGGCCGGCGCGGTGGATAACAAGGCGGGCCAACCTCCGCCAGGTCCTTGGTCAACGACGCTTCCACCACAGCGCCCAGTCGGCTGGGGCTCGAGTGGCTCGAGCGTCTGGGGTCCTCCTCAAACTAGAGACAGAGCTCTTGGGAACGGCACTTTCGGTCAGCAAGTGGCAGCAGCACCGCAGTCAAGCGCAGCACCAATAGGGCTGAGCCCTTCCGCAAAAAACATGTCTACACAGCCGCAGGCCGCTCCGATACAGCAGTTCACACAACAGAACGTGTACCCTCAATCTGTGCCGGCCCTAACTCAAGCTAGTGTGGTACCCAAACCCGGACCCATAGCACCTCCCGCCACTGACAAAGGCTGGGGTAATTTCCAGGCGCACATCCGTCAAGATGACCGTGACACGCGTGTGAAAGCTGAACGGGAACGCGAACGCTTAGGTACAGATTTCCGCCCAGAGCTCCGTGAAACATATACGGATCAGAATGGGAAGACGGAAACAACCTTACACCAGCGGGTAGGTGGCGTCGAGCCTGTGATTTCACAACCTTCTCCTGTCCCCGATGTCAAAGCAAAACACGAGGTTCCCAAAGCACACGATGCATCTACCCCCGTCGCCCAAGGCGCTCCCCATCAACCAGCCACGCAAGGCGGCCGCTCATCACGCTTCTTTCCAAAGCCGCAGCCAGCTGCGAAACAAGAGTCACCCCCTCCTCCCGAGACAGAGTCCCATCCAGCATTCAGTGGCGACGCATCACACCCTGTTGTGAAAATGCCAAAGCCTTCACCCCGAGTAAGATTGCCACCTGCTGCTACGGGACCTGCGGCGCATACCGAACCGCCTGTGAGCATGCCATCCCGAACTCGCCTTGGGCTCGGAACACGACCTCTCGCTCTCACACAAGAATGGCAGGCGAGATTCAACAGCCTTCTGGAGAAGCCCTCTACGCAAGGTACAGTGCCTGCGCCAATTGCTAGACCCTTAGCCTCGATTCAGGCATCGCTGCATTCTAAACCCGGCTCTCTCGCGATAGCGCCGTCATCGAAGGCACCTCTTGAAGTCCGTGAAACACATGCATCAGCTACCGTTTCCCTTCCGTTGTCTGCCAGCCGAAAGAGCTTTATTATCGATAGCAGCAAGGATGTTACCACTCGTGGTGGCGCTGAAGATCTCCTCGAAGACAGAGAATTTGGCTCTTTGCCGACAGTGAAGGTACCCAAAACGCCTCATCTAGCCGCAAATGAACCACCTGTTGGTTTCCCGCCCAATGCTCGTCAACATTCCAAATATGGAAACAAGTTCTACGCTACAAGTAAACCTACTTTGTATGAGGAGAAGCCAGATAGGCATGATAACACTATTGACGTATCTATTCGTATCGGCAATATTCAGGAAACCATAACAAAGTCGATATCAATTAGGCGTAAGGGGGTTAGAAGTTACGGTCAGCAGAAGCCACGACGCAATCCGACGAATGGATCGAGTATTGTGCCCTCTACAGGACAGAACTCGCGTTCTCGCAAGCCTGCGAATCATCAAAGTCAGGGAGCGAGCTCGAATAATACCTCTCGGGGCCCGGCAGGAAACGCATGGTCGAACAATCGATCTTCTCCAAGTCACACCAACCCTTGGACTTCCAAGCGGCAAGCACCCGCAGCTCCGGTTCACTAAGGCCTGTTAGATCAAGGAAATACTACTACTGGCTCTTTGCATCACTTGATGCCTTTGTAGCACGACTACAGACGATGCTAGATCCTGTGGCGTTAGTTCCCATTGACAATCGCTTATCTATAGAGATGGCGTTTGCCACGGTACCTCGCACTTCTTTTGCTTCGGCCTAAGAACGTTTGTGACGGATCAGGCGTACTTTGATTTGGGTACCTTTTGTATTTCTGTCACTATGTTTTTCAAACTTTCTTGCACACCAGCATACCTTTCTTCGACTCTGTACCATTACTGTTTGCTGCGTTGCAATCTGCTGAATCTCTTCGGCAAGGAACTCTGCGAATTGCAGTACTTTTCTTCCTATTTGGGACACTTTTTCAGTGTCCTGTCAATAAGGCGGGACGTCCGTTCAGGGATGCGCAGATCACTCGGCTCTGCTCTTTATGGTGCAGGACATGGAGCAGCGACTGAGTGTCTGTTTACTGCCCACTCATGGCTGATGACGGATGCCCGGATACATGCTTCTTCCCGTACTGCAAATAATACTTGAAACTTTTCAATACCCATTAATATATGCCTGTGTGATCGGACCACTACATAAAAAGGCGTGACAATGGCAGCCTTCCATACTAACGGGGTTCGGCTAGCACGTTCCTTCGTGATCTTCCCCTGGTCTAGGCTTCACTCCTAAATAAATTCATGCCCCAACACCGTGCCGCAAGGCAATCTCCACCACTTTAACAATCGGGGAGTGATTGCAGAGAGATCAAGACCAACAGCTCATTCACCTGGCAAGAGTTAGGAAGTAGTGGAGGTTCGGACGGAAGTTTACTGTTTTGGATACTCTTGACTTCTGTACCACACAGTATATCTGCGCCCAAAACTAAGCAGCGTATGACCCTAGAAATATCGCACAGGGGCGTTGCCAGCGGAAACTCAAGCAAAACCCGAGAGACATCCTTATCCTGACTCGATATTTGAGGCTGCAGTCATCCACAACGAACCTGCCCACCTCGCTCTGTCCATCCTCATCTCCATTCACTCGCTCTCTTTCGACCTTGTACGTCTTCGCCGGAAAACACTAAACATTTGCCTCGTCCATCGCAACAATGTCATCTCTTCTGAACAAGATTCTCCACCCATCCGCAGGCTCAGGAGGAAGGAAACAGAACCCCTACACCAATCCCAACCACCCCAATCACCCAAAGACTTCCCAGCCAGCACCAACATCCACGACCGCATCGCAAACCTTCTCGACATCTACACCACAGATATTTGGCTCTCAAGCTCCACGCCCCGCATCGCCGCGCGAACAGCGTGATTACCTCGCAGAAGCCAGAGAAGCGTCTGGGAGAGATCCAATCACAGGTCGAACACGCAACCAAAATGAAGGGCTGATTAGAGACGTGGAGGGATCAAGGGAAAGAGGGAGTGTATATCAAGAAACGAGCGAAGGCAGATTGCAAACGAATGGGACAAAGTACGATTTGTTTGTGCAAGAGATGAAGGCGAGGAAGAGCGGTAGGTGGAGAGCGCCCGATAGCGGTTTCTATGCACCCGAGAGGCGATTGGGAGAGTTTTATCAACCAGAGAGAGGCATTGGACAGGGTTACGGTCGGTGAGAAGATACGGGAAGGAAAGTTGAGAAGGATGGCTGTGATCTATAGTGAAAAGAAACGTGTGGATCAGTGGAGAATATTAACGTAAATACCCTGTCATGAATGCGTACCTTTCTTTCTCTGCTTGTTTGTATATGCTCAGAGCTTGCGGGGTTGGTTGCTGGCCAGGTCTACGAGCGAAGTCTGAAAAAATAGCAACGCTTGCACAGCAATACATCGTTCGCGCCTCGGGAAGTAACTCAACCGAGACGATTCAATTTCCTATGATTTTCTGTCGAGTGTCTCGAGACATTCGAGCCAACTAGGTCGAATGAAACAACGAAATCTGGTAACGCATTGCATCGTTTGTAAGCTCGATATCCCGTTTCAGTTCGTTCACTCGCTGCGGCTGTAACGAGCAGGATCCCACTATTCATCAAATAAGAACCTTGCTTATATTTTACCAGAGAAGGGCGTGAAGGTGAAGAGACTTGTACTGGTATTGAAATGGCTGTGTCGACAACTGTTGTTGCTCAGTGTATGCATTCGTTCTCTTTGCCTTGTTTGACAGTCTCTACTTGACCCAGCCGTTGTCAGAATTTGTACACCGAAGTGTGTATTTTGTAGCCGGATTTCAAGTTGAGGCAACTATACAGCACCATATATCGAGAGCTTGTCGGTTGCGAGAGAGATACTTAGAAAAATAAGGTCTAGATCGCTTTAGTTGCAGGCTGGGTCGTTGTGCTTCCTTCTTCGATCAGCGCTACTCAAGGATATTATAGTTTAGCCAAGTCTCCACATATTCATCTACATCACACGTCAATAGATGATTTACGTGAAGTAGGGAAGAAATTCAGTCAATAAGTGGGATATGCAGCTATGCCTTAGGAGGCTCGTTACACTGCGTTGCCTAGGATGACGCTGCATATGTATCCCACAAGTAGCAAGCAAAAAGAGAATAAGACTGATCCAGGCGAGAATGGTCGAAATGTATATGGAGTCGAATAGACGTCGACACAGGAGATCGAGAAGGGGTTGGTGCGCAAAGGGATACCTGGCATATTCTGCGTGTGGCTAGAATTGTCGGATCTAATCACTCTATCGGCTCAGTCATTGTGAGTAGATCACATTCGGAGCTCATGTGCTACATGGTTTCGAGAACGCTGACAAAGACGTAGATTCGCCTGACGTCAGGATCACGGGGATTGTATCCGAAAGACCCATTCAAAACAAATTCGAGTCAGCAGCATGTATGAGTGAGGTGCGCTCACTACGGTCAAGTGCTATAGTATGTTCCTCCACGTGCAAATGGTGAGGTTCAAGATGAAGCAAGGCCCTACCCCCATCCAAGCACACACGTCACAAACATGCGCAATACCTAGGACAAAGCTCGCATAGAGTTCATACGCACTGTATTAAGTATGCAGATTAAATGCCTCTGGTGTATACAAAGCCTTTAGGCTCTCATCCAACACCGTTTCACAAACAATAGAAAAAGCGGGCATTATATATACAATCCCGCAGTGCGTCTCTCATGCTTCCACGTATGAACACCAAAAAAAGAAAGAAAAGCAATTCCTACAAGCTCAAGCTGATACCCGAGAATACCGTGGTGGCCCAGGTCAAATCCAAAGTGGGAGTAGCAGGGTTATCGCTGAAAAACAAGAGAGGCTGTGCACATGTAAGAGGGCCAAATGAAAACGCCGTTCTAATGCAGTGCAATGTCGAAGGGGGATGAACCGCCCCTATGCAAGACAAAAGGAAAGCAGAGCTGGTATAGTAGCAACAGATAGGAAAATCATGGTCGTGTGGGTCAGTATTTACAGCGCGCCGAGCGAGCTTGCGAGAGCGAGCGCTGACATGAGGACCGCTGTCCAGATAGCAGCGTTCGCCCCGGTCGCAGATGCTGATCCGGAGTTCTTTCTCCTGCTTCCAGATGTTGTAGTCCCATCGACCTTAGTGACCTTGTTGGAGCCAAGCTGCCAGTCGAGATTGGCTACTACGGCTTCCGAGTCGCGCACGGAAATGGAGACGGCTCCGTTCCCATCGAGTTCGTACTCGTAAACGCTTTCATCAACCACACTAGCTTTGCCATCCTCATCCGAGAAAGTCATGCCGTTCCACACGGTTCCAGATAGTGAATCAGCGCCGTCTGCCGTCAAGTACGAGATGTAGATTTTCTTGTTTGCATTGGAGGTGCCCATGTCGAGATTGAAAGTGAAGCTAGCTTTGTTCGATTCGGAAGCGTTGGCTTGTTTCGAGTTGATGAGAATGACGGACTGCAAAGCATTGTTGGCATAGGCGGAATATGCACGAATGCGTCCCTTGTAGTCACCGCCGGCGCCACCAACGTCCAGAGAGCCTATTTGCGTTGTTCCATTCCCGTTGCCGATGATCTGGGCCACGGCGGCGTGTGCATAGTACTGCGGTCGCACAAAAGGGTCTTTACCGTACACGTTTATGGGTTGCCAAGCACTGGCATTTGAGTTGTCGGTCATGTGCATCTGCACGGAAGACACGTTGAGGGTGGCCATGTAGAGGAAGAAGTTGAGCGTCCAGAGCGAGGCTCCAAAGGTGTCGCTGACCTGGTGCATACCGATGGGTCCAATAGAGCTCATCTCCCGGAGGACGTAGGGTACGCCCGTGTCGAGGGCAATCTTCACCTGCTTCTCCCAATATGCGAACTGGGTGTTGGTTTGGTCCATGTCCATGAGGTCGTCGAGCGTGATGGGGTTAGGAGTAACGCCAATGACTAGAAAAGGTAAGTATGCAACAAGATGGTGAATGTGTGCGACAACGTACAGTAAAAATAGTCATGCTGGTTCCACCAGCCGACGTAGTACTCTCCGTTCATTCGGTCCAGGATACCGTCGGAGTTGAGCATGGCTATCTCAAACGTGGTGCCGATGGTGGAGGCGGTTGCTGGAGGCTCGAAGAAAGTAGGCGCCATGCCTGCAGGCTTGAGAACATTTTGATAGACAGCGTCGGCGCGATCCATGAATTGGGTGGTGAATGTCTTGCCGTCCCACGGGGCGGTACGCATGCCATTTTCGAGATAAAGATCGGGCTCGTTGCCAATCTCGAACGAGTACAGACGGACGTTTTTCAGATTTTCCACGACAGCCTGGGAGTGGTTCACGATGCGGTCTAGGTAGTCGTCGCCCTTGTAGGCGAGATTGAGCCCGTAGGTGACGAAGGTGTCCTTGGGGAAGCGGTCGAGGGCAGCGAGGTAGTTGGGGCCGATGATCATGGAGTCGGCGGCGATGACGCCCTGGGCGGTGGACTGTGGGTTCTTCTTCCAACCGAAATCTTGGTAGTCGGCATCGTAGATCATGTAGTCCTGCGTGTTCCCACCGAGCCGGATGTGGGGAGGCGAGCCCGAGTAGTCTGCGAGGTTCTGCAGCAGCTGTATGGAAAAGTCATTTGGATCGTTCCAGCCGGTGAAGGAGAACAGATTCGAGGGCTCGATGCCAAAGCCTGCGAACGAAGGGTCGAGATTGTCGGAAACGACGGCGTCAGAGCGGCCAGGGGGGGGCGACAGCGACAGCGACTGGGCTCTGGAAAAAGGAGCGAGAAGGGCGGGCAGGCACGCGAGCGGCGGCCATAGCGAGCGTGACATGTCTGGAGTCCTCGCAGCGCCCAGCGGTGGAGATGGGGAGTCGAGCGGAGGGTGAGGGCGAGGGCGAGGGCGAGGGCAGGGACGCGCGGGTGAAGAGCAACAAAGATGCCATGGACGGAGGGTTCGCTAATCAAGCATTATTGGATCCTGTTTGGGCCAGCGCCGCGGACACCGGCGGGATGTGGCTAGGGAAGCGGCGGGATCGCCAAGGGGGCGCCGGGACGTCACCACTGTGGGCGGTGCTGCGGCGGCGGTCGCGGGTCCATGATGTCACGCTGGCGGGCTGGCTTGTTGGAGGTGTGCGCATGAGGGCCTTGGAGGGCCACGAGACGTGCCGTGGAAGCTGGCGGGAGCTGGCGCGCGTGGGCGGCCGTGGGCGGTGGGCCGCGGCCAAGGGCGCTGACGCGGTGCCTGCGATGCGTAGCGCCCGGCCACCAGCCCCTGCGCCGATCGCCCGCCGCACCACGCAGCTCTCTCTTCGCGCTGACACGCGACCTGCGCCGTGTACACGCTGCTCCATGGCCAGCTGGCCCTCCTGTGCGGCTGTTCGGCAAGCCCCGACGTCATACGCCTGCCCGAGAGCCCTCGTCTGCTGTGGCGCCTTGTGGGGGGGATGGCCTTCTAGACACTGCAGCCCTCAGGGGCTAACGTGCAAACCTGTTGTTGAATCCAAACACGCCTCTTCATTCGCTAGTCTCGCCGTAACGTGTCGGTGACGAGTGCCATCAGATGCAGGAAAAGCGTCAAGACTTGGAACACACACATATGCCGTCTGCCGCGAGACACGCGGAATCCCGGAGGCTGGACCTCTCCAACCACCACCCAGCAAACGCGTCAAGATTGCACCCGCTTCCGAAGGCCCAAGCGTGACAATTGCTACTGTTACCAAGACCAAAAAAAAAAAATTAAAAATAAAGAAAACATGTACCACGCTGGTGGACAGCGCAGTACTACGTTAGCGTTGGCGCATCTCTGCTTCTAGATATTCATGAGGGTGAGACTGCACTGAATTATGTCAGCAACCAATACGTTCACCAGGGTGAGTGACCAAGTAAACTGAACATTCTTGGCATCACCTCCGCTAAACTGCTCTCAGAGTTGCTGCGCAACTCTGAGAGCAGTTTAGCATGTATTATTACGGAACACGTAATCTCGCGTATATACGTCGAGCTTTCCAATTGTATTTGCCTCAACACATATGGATTGGTGATAAAAGGCTCGGTTTATTTGGTCACCACTGTGGTTCCTAGTTGCAGCCCTTCGGGCTCCTCATGCACACTCATTTCCTCATCTTGGAGTTCATCACCAGCTCTAGTAGACCCGAGGATCCTCGAACAGACTGTCATTCGTCCGCAATCCGACCGCTTCGGCAACGCATATCCGCGCCTGCCATCCAGCATACACAGGGCGGTTGAGGAAGGTCTATTAGTCTTCTGTACCGCCGTTTACAAGAGCCTCAGCATCTTCATGAATCGGCCCACCCACACTCGTACGAAGTTAGCATACAGCAAATACATCATCAGTACTGACATTCGTATCTCGGAACGTAAACCACTTCCACCGAAACTTGCACTCGCGCCTCGGTACGCTCCCCCACACGACGCTAACCCCGCACATCTTTCTGTCTCTTTGCAATAGAATCCTACACACTGACGCTCCCAACCTGACTCGCATTGATGCCAGTGCCGAACCGTAGTCTTCTACAATGGCTGCATGTGACGTGAAGCTCGCGAGAGTCCTGCTAGAAATGCATTTCTGTGCCCTCTTTCCCCCACATTCGTCTTGAGGAATCCTTGCAGGCACCATGTCGGCCACCACATCTTCAGTGACTCAGGATGGCATGCGAAGTGGGTGTTACCAATCCCTAGTTTTCCAGCTGGAGGCCTACTAAACATAAATCCACGCTAGTTTACAAGAACACCAGTTCAGTCGACATCCCTCTAACTGACCTCCCATCCTTGGTCTTTGGTACGTTGCCATCTAGCTTGCATGCGCACTCCTAGTCCCTAAACTAACCGTAGTCTTAGACTCAGAACATTCTCTGGCCGAAGACGATACGCCACTCCACCTCTCCGCCGCAAATACGAACGTCTTCCTAACCAAAGCAACCCTCCGCGCTCTCGCGGAACGCATCGCACACTTCCTTCGCACAACCTTCTTAATCGGCGAACGCGGACCCTATAAAGACGTCGTAGTGGTATGTTCATCCGGTCAACCTGCGGCACCTGCAGCATTCTGGGGCATCATAGCTGCTGGAGGTGTGTTCAGCGCCGCGTCACACAGCTTCACACCTGAGGAGCTGGCAAGACAAATCAAGCAAGGAAAAAGTAGGGTATTAATCGTGAGCAGAGATAAGATCAACGTCGGAAGAAAGGCGGCGCGTTTGGCGAGATTGGGTTTGGATAGAATTGTCGTGCTGGAGAGTGAGCCAAGCTGGGAGTGCCGGGCACTTGAAGATGGGACAAGAACGGACACCGTAAATGGGCCGAGACTGACATGGAGGAGGGTTACAGATGCCACAGAGTTGAAGAGGGGTTTGATTGTGCTGTTGTATAGCTCTGGGACTACTGGTGTGCCGAAAGGTGGGCGAGTTGAACTTGGTTTCACGTGAGTTTGTTACCGCTAACGGTGGACAGGGGTTATGCTCTCTCATTACAATATGGTCGCGCAGCTCTTCGTCCCGAGTGTTCATGCTCGCGCGCATGTTACTGAAGCCGTTGCTCGTGGAGAACCTGCACCTGCACCGTATCGTACGCTCGCTCATGTCCCAATCGCCCACATTGCCGGTGTCCACGGCTATCTCATTGCGCCAATGTTTTCTGCCGGGGCTGTATATTTTCTTGCAGCATTTCAGAGATTTGAAAATCACAGCATTTTGGACCGTACCCAGCATCTTCCTGAGAATAGCGAAAGATCCTGCGGTTACCGATCAGTTCGACTACGTCGAGACCGCTTTGACAGGCGCCGCACCCATGGACAAAGAGTTGCAAAATGCCGCGAACGCGAAGTTGGGCAAAGGAAATGTAAAAATCGGGGCGACGTGGGGTTTGAGTGAGACTACTGTGAGTGACAACCAGTTCACGTTTTAATCTTTCACCTTACTGTACCAGCGTGAAAGCGGCATGACGAAACACGCGAGCAAACTTTGATCATATTGATGACTGTGTTAACAACAACTCAGGGTGCAGTAACGGCCATGCCACGCGGCAGCTCCGACACAACAGGTTCCATATCGCCCGTAATGCCAAACATGGAAATGCGTATCGTGGATGGCGAATACCGCGACGTTGAGCCTGGTCAGCCTGGCGAGATTCTTGTCCGTGGTCCTTTCGTGACGAACGGCTACTACGACAACCTAGAAGCCACGCAGGCTGCTTTTCACGACGGCTGGTTCCTCACTGGTGACATCGCTAAGGAGATCGGCAGCAAGTTTTACATTGTCGATAGGAAGAAGGAGTTAATCAAATACAAGGGCTTGCAGATTGCACCAGCGGAACTCGAAGGCTTTCTAGTCACGCACAGCGACATAGAGGAGGCCGCCATTGTAGGCGTGTCAGTTGAAGGCGGCAGTGAAGTCCCGAGAGCGTACATAGTATTGAGGAGAACAGGTGCATTGAGCGCAGATGACGTAAAGCAGTTCGTGAAGGGAAAGTTGGCAGACTACAAGCAATTAAGAGGTGGTGTTCAGTTCGTAAACGAGCTGCCAAAAAATGCAGTGGGTAAAATCTTGAGGCGGGAGTTAAGGGACAGGGCGAGGACCGAGAAAGGCAACATCAAGTCTAAACTATAGATCACACAGCATCGTCCAGCGCAAGACAGAGCCATATTGTGATGGAAAAAAAAATTATTAAAATCTATATGTGGTATTGTAAAATCAGTGTCATGATTAGAAACGGCAATCACATCTTTCACACCGCCTCTACGGAGGCCGCTGTGCTTTTCCGATCCTCCCATCATCTTCGACCTAGGCTACCGAATCCGGTTTAGCCTATCTATCCAGCATATTCGCAATCTACTGCGTATGCCCAGGCGAATATCGCAACCTCGAATCGATGGTGTGCTTGTGTTGTTGTGTGTGATGATGTCTGCCACGACGCTTGTTCCGCCCTCATCTCCACATTTCTACATCGTAGGTAACGATCCACAGATCGTCCGTCAAGCTAGTCTCCGTACTTGGCTTTGTTTGACGATAGCTTCATTCAGCTTCCTCCACGCTCTCCACAACTGAGTCAACGCTCGGTGCTGGTGACGCGTCGCGAGTGGGAATTCGAAGAGCAGAAGTGTCGATTGTGAGATCTGATGGTGAGGGAATAGAGAGTTGTGTCTCTTCGTGATCGTCTTCGATAGAGAAGACTGGTATACGGAGCATTTGGCCACCGATCAAGTTGGGGATGTAGACGTAGTCGGTTTGAGCGGACATTGTGATGGGTTGATAGTGAGACGCAGTAGTGATGTTGTTTGTGTATGGTCTCTGTACGGTGTGTTTTACTTGAGCGAAAAAGTCGGGTGGTTGGTTACGATGGCAGTATCGTGTTGTGAAGAGATGTGGATCTCGATGAGAGGTGTGGCTCTTCGATCGATTGTTGGGTTTTAAGTGTGTCCCCGTGACTGATTGTTAGGGTACCGTGCGTTGAAGCTACTCGGCTGTGATGCTATCCATCGTGGGAAACCCACCCATAAATATACCATCACCTCAAACTTCCTGGTCCACCAGGGTGCGGGGATGGGGTCGGAGATGTGCAACCACCAGCCAAACTCCTAAGCCCTAAAACCCTAGCTTCCTGTTGCACCCTATTAGAGCCCCCCAACCCCGGTAACCCATCACTAAACCATTAACCGCACCCTGCAACTCGATAACTCAGCACCCTCGCTGCGGCGAATAAGGTTGCAAAGTCCGTCAGATTGTTCCGGCCTATCCGTCCGGCACCCATTGTTGATGCGGACGTTGGCGCGGCGATAACGGTGGCGCCTTGGATATGTCCGCCAAGCAAGTCGAATCGGGCCCGAACCTTGGCGTCTTGAATGCTGCTGCTTGGCTGCATTAAGGTCTGGACTCCTGCCTTGGAGCGGCGTTTAGTTTCCCAGAACATGGGATTTCAATTGCCTTACGTGCCCGGTGGCGGAGGTACTAGATTTCCGAGTAAACCTGCCACTGTTATGTTACGGCTATGCCACAACATAAATACACCCAGGGTAATTACGATAACAATGTCAATGAAGATAACCCAGCTTGCTGCTACTCTTGCACAATAATTCATCACGTGATGACTCACCTCACCCCAATAACCGTGACACCTTTGCAGCTTTGTGTTTGCGTCGCTCTTTGAAACAACAGGTTTCTCATAATCAGGCGACTATTGGAATATGTTGCACGGACAATAGAAATAGAGATCAGGGTTGTTATATGATATATGATAATAGAACATCAGTAAGGCTAGGCAGAGTTATAAAATAGAAAGAAAGAAAAATGAGGCTAGAAAGCATGCCAGCCAAGAATAATCTCCTTCCACTTGTCGTCTCAGAGAGTAAACATCGCCTTAAAAACCTGCCCGAGAGCAACACGTCGATAAATCCTTTCTTCGGGGAACGGCTCAACAAGGAGCACGAAGTACAGGTTCCACTCTAACTCTACTCTCTCTGTCGGTAGGTAGTATGTATCAATTGGGGACTCCTGCTCGCTCAATGACCCGACGTCGGAAATAGCAATGAACTCAAATTTGGTTTGTCCAGTAGCCTCGTATTTCTTCAACCACTCGGCATTGACAATGATGGACCCGCATTTGTCGCCACGCCTATCTATAATATGACACAGACATCATGTTTCTCCACCGCCGTCCCCGTCAAAATCGGAGTCGATTGAGCGTACGACGTGGAATGAGGCCTGCTAGGTGAAGAACTGCAAGAATAGTTGGTCTGGAAATTCTTTCTGACCGCTGGCGAGGTGGCTAGATTTTGTTGCCCCGTCGAAGACAAGGAGCCTTTGATATTTTAGGGCTACACTACTTTAGCCAAAAATTCGACACATGCACCTCCTCTAACCATCAAGTCGACTCACAACAAGTTAACGTTTTAACGTGGTGTGGTTGCTCTGTAGCAGCTCTCTCATCAAGAACAGCAGGGGCCGTCCATTAGCATTTGACATTGAGAACAATGCGGCCCGTCTACGTAGCTACCCCCCGGACAGACACGATCCACTAAGTCTCTAGTCCTCCTGTGGATATCATGCTCCCTCTTCATAACTTGTCGCTCAAGCCAAAGCTCCATCGCGTCTACGTGCTCTCCTAGAGACGGACAGTCGATCATGAAAATGTTGCCAGCATAGTCGTCAAGACCTATGTGGTGCCGCTGTATTGTTACGAAGAAGTCTCGGAACTTACGACCAGCTAGAGCGGCAGCAAGGTTCCTTATAACCTTGCAGTGTATCGCCCACATTGGAGAAGCAGGGCTCTCGGAGAGGTCCACCCTTTCGTGACTCGGATGCGGCAGTTGAATAACCAGTGTAAGCAGTTCCACGGCGCATTCGCTGACTAGTTTGTCGACGTTGGCGTGCCAGTTATCGGGAAAGTATGAAAGATCGATTGTGAGGTTTCGCACGTTCCAAATAAAATGCCACATGTTACCTAGATACATCCCTGGCTGTGTGATGGTAAGGATCTTCCAGGGTAGTATCCAGGTATTGTCGCGTTGTAGGATCATCCGGGCATCTTCAGCCATCCGATGATCTACAAGAAACAGCGAATGAGGGAAGTGCCAATGGGCACACGGCGTAGTCGCGACTGAATGCGCACCACATTTGCAGCAAACTTCGGGTAGCTCCTCAAGATTTGCCAAGTTCGCCGTCGGAAGGTTTGGATATTTACAGCGCTGTCGGTCCCACAGCAACCAATCCTTGGGATGCTTGACTGAGGCATACCACAAGTGGCTGGGGGCCACAAGGTCTGTCGACTGTAGAACGCGAAGCTCTAGCTCCCTCGGCAGATTCCGCAGAGGGAAGTATCCGGTGACGCGAGACTCCGGATAGCCCAGCAGCCTGAGCCTAGTCTCGTCCGCCATTTGTCTTAGACAGGCGTCGAACTTTTTCGAGAGTAAAATCGAGCAAGCACGTAGGGTTGGTAGAGTCGCCAAGGAGGCCAGGACAGTAGCAGCGAGGACGTGATCCGTTGACTCGCAACTGAGGCTGAGCTTCAGACGACCAGGCTGTATATAGTGACGGAGACGGTCGCAAAGGCGGCTGAAGCTCAACAACAAATCTTTTTCGTTTCGGCTCTTAGGGAACTGGCCTAGTGGAGCGTCATGTCCTCCAAGTCTGCAGCCGGGATGGCAGTCGCTGGCGTGTTGAATATTTCTACAAGTCGGCCCTTCGGGGCAGAAAGACACGTTAAGGTGGATAGTGAGATGTTGCAGAGAAGTAATGGCGTTGGGACCCAGTCCTTCCAGCGCTGACAGCTTCCCATAGGATGTGTACGCGATCTCAAATCGCATTTGCGAGTAGAAGAGATGCGTAACCTCGTTAGAGATGGTTCGACATACTGTGAATAATGCAAAGGGGAAGGGGTTACAGTCGCAGTAGTCTATCCAAAGGGGTGTGTTCGGCCAATAGCGGTGACGGAGACACTCGGGGCAACGTCCCGGGCGAGCGTTCGACTCAGGCTCGAAGTGACAGCCCCGCTCGGTGATAGATCCGCGATTCATGGTGACACAACCCCATTCTTGTCGTGGCGAGGCGATAAGCCCTGCCGCAGAGTAGATGTGTTTTCGGACTGAAACAGGGAGGTTGAGGAACGATAACGTGTCCTTTGATTCCGACCGTAGAAGAGAGCATAGGTGCGAAGACTGGCTGGGCTTGAAATATCTTTCGATCCGCTGCTGACGTTTTCTTGGTGAATGGGTACGCTCTGAAGGCATCTTAAGAAGGATGAGCTTTAGGTATAAGAACGTTGTTTGACAGCTGCTGCCTTAGAGCTTGGACGTTTTAAAGTAGGGATTCCACCAAACTCTTTGCGGCCTAGAAAAGATCGGCAGGAATTCGCAGGATGTCTATAGTTCGCCACCTGGTGCACAGATCTACTTGGCGCACGCTTATTATTTTATACATTTACCTATAATAATGTAGAAAAAAAGACTACGTAAACCTATGTCTACTAAATACTTTTTAGCACGCCTAGACTAGTAAATAAATAATAATTATATTAAATTAATATATAAGTAACGTACCTTATAGGTAAGTAACTTATATAAATAAGTAACTTATACTACTAAGCCTCTACTAAAGTGTTAAAGCCCTAAGGTTAGCTAGACACAAAGGGGCAAGTAGGGTTAATTCTTAGGCAAGAATACTTAATGCAAGGAGGAACGATATTGTGTCACGTAAGTAATATAATAGAAGTGTTAGAGAAATCTAAACAATAGATTACTAATAGGTTATTACTATAAGAAATAGGTTAAACATAAGAATTAGAGGTAATTCTCTTGTTTCTATATACTTGTATTGGGGCTGCTTGCTAGTGAGCGCTCTCCCTAGAGCGCTCTCTTTAGAGCGCTTACTATAAAGCGCTCTCTATAGAGCGCTCTTTATAAAGTAGTTACATAACCCCTCTATAAGCACTAGTGTATATAAGCGTATAGGTTAAGCCTATATATACCTTTTTATAATAGGAATTTACTTAACCAATCGTCCTTTCTATTATATTAAAATCTTAGATCTTAATATTATCCCCCTTCTTTAACTAATTTATCTTAAATTATGTATTAATTCTTATATAAGCTAATACTACTTATTTTATTTATTATTATTTATTAGTACTATACCTATTAATTCTACTATTTATAAATATTACCTTTATTAAGAAATATTAAGTATTAATATAGTTATAAAAAAGCTATATATTAATTACTATTTTAAAGGTTAAACTTATTTTATTATACTAAATACTAATTTAAAGTATATTAAGTATATATATATAAGTTATTTATATATTAATATAAGTTAGTCTTCTCTAGACAAGACTTATAAGGAGTATAAAAAAAAAGTTAAAAAAGATAAAAAAAAGTTAGTAGCTATAATTATATAAATATTATAAAATAAGAAAATCCTTACTTAAGCTAAAAAGTATACTTATAAGAAGATAATATATCTTATTATAAAATTAATTATAAATAGAGAAGATATAAATACTACTATTATAAATTATTTTATAGTAGATATTTTTATTAGTTATTCTATTATACTATAGTTAACTTTAGATATAGTAAATAGAATGGCCTTTATTTTTAATCTATTATAATAGTATATTTTACTTTATATTTATTATTTTATTATTAAATTATAGAGTTTTTATTTATATTCTTTAATTAATTACTAATAATTATTAAGGTTGTCTTTTAATTCTTAAGTATTTTTACTTTTTAGGTATTCTTTTTATTTAATAAGGTATTATTAAGTTTCTCTATAGGTTTTAGTATATTTAATACTTTTTACTTTAAATTTATTTTCTTTTTCTACTTTATAGTAGAAGGTTATTGTTAAGATCTAACATACTAATAGGGGTAGGGTAGACTACTTATAGAAAAGGATAAAAGAGAACGGCCTTCTATAAGACTAACCTTAGTTAGATAAGCATAAGGATAGTTAGTAAGTTACGTAATATTATATAACCTACTTAACTACTTAGTAGAACTAAGTAACTAAGCGCTTTAGTATTTAATAGGACTAAGTAATTAAGCACCTTAAGTATATAGAAATAAAAGAATTACCTTTAATTCTTATATTT
>JACVRA010000062.1:0-62258 GCA_019828545.1 Paracamarosporium sp. OC-R06-R3 | reverse complement strand
GTAGTGAGACACCGTACGTACGTACGGACAGTCATACTAGAATGCAAAACCGTCATGCTGACTTGGTCCTACAATTCTCAAAGACATCATTTTTACTATCGATGCTCTTGTTCGCCATTCTGTGCCTAATTCGCTGAAGAATGCAGGTCTAACGTTACGCACTAATCACGTGTCTCCCGCTTTATGAGTGATATATGTGGCCTGGTTCTAAGATCATGTAAAGCCATCCGAAATTCGCCTTATGGTAACTACGCGATGCACCAATTTTCATAAATCTATGCACAAAAGGCAAATCGAAAGAAGTTTATTGGCTGCAGTGCTTCTTCAACATATCTGAGGTCGTGAATCATAGAGCGGGGAGCGCGCTCGTATGTATGCCGCTCCGCCACGAAAAGACTCCAACTTAGACTTCCTCAACACGCTCGTGTCCCTTCTCTGGAATCTGATCGGCGTGCTTCACAGCGTTGATGGCATCCTCCTCAAGTGTCAAACTAAGACCGATTTCCCTTCTAGCTTCAGCAAGCATGATCGCATCCTCCGCACCTGTTCGGCTCTTGAACACGCGATCCATCTCTTCTAGTGTCGCGCCCTTTGTCTCCGGAAGCTGGAAGATGACCCATACGATACCGCAGGCAAGGAAGACAGCGAAGAAAATGTAAGTTCCCCATGCCCAGGATTCGAGCATCGGTGGAACGAAGAAGGCGACGGCAAAGTTGTTAAGCTGTGACTGTTAGCAAATAACAAGAAGCTTTTCTTTAGGAAGGCAGAAACGTACCCAGTTAGATGAGGCGCCAATTGAAGCGCCCTTGGCTCGAATAGAAAGAGGGAAGATCTCTGACACCAAAGTCCAAGAGACTGGGCCCCAGGTGGCACCGAAAGCACCGACGTAGATCCAGATGAACGCCACAACGACCCAGCCCTGGGCGGAGTATGCCACCCAGTCATGTCTAAATTTCGCAACCATGACTCCGGCGATGACCATGGAGCAGAACATGACGACGGAACCGACAATCAACATAGGCTTGCGGCCTACCTTGTCGATGATAGCCATGGCCGGAAGAGTACTGACGAAGAACACAACACCAGTGACACCGGTTGCGAGAAGCGCTTGGGTACCTCCGGTCAATCCAAGAGATAAGAAAACATTGCTCGCGTAGTAAATGATAGCGTCGATACCTATAAAAGATTAGAATAGCTCCAATCAAGAGAGCTTGGACTAAACTTACCTGACCATTGCTGGAAAAACATAACGAGCCAAGCGGTAGCAACTCTCTTGAAGTTGTCCCAAGTCCGCACAATTTGGTAGTACTGAGCAAACTCTCGAGTCCAGACACTGCCTGCTTCCTTAGCGGCCAAGTTAGGGAAGTGCTTCTCGAAATTGCGCTGCTCGAATAGGGCTTCAGCTTTGATTTCCTTGTATTCAATCTGAACGAGCTCGTGCTCCACAGGAAGCTTGCGGAGATAGCTGATGGTATTCAAAGCTTCTTCGTCGCGACCTTTCTTGACAAGCCAACGAGGAGAAAATGGCAACCACCAGATACCACAAGCAAGGATAGCGGCCGGGATTCCTTGGATAATGGAGGGAAGTTGCCATGCGAGGTTCTTCTGGGTTTCGCCGGTGCCACCGATGTAGTTCGATCCGTATCCAATCCAGAAAGAAAGCATAATACCGAGAATGGTAGCGAATTGGTAGAACGAGACGATCAAGCCTCGCAGTTCTGGTGCTGCAATTTCGGCATTGTACAGAGGTCCCACACCTGAGAACGTGCCGACACCCAAACCTGTAAAGAATCTACCAGCATATAGAAGACCAGGCTTGCCATGGCTAGCTCCGATATAGAGATATGATCCAAGAACTACCCATAGGCAAGCGCTGAACATGGTGTATTTGCGTGAGAAAATCTCACCAAGTACACCAGCTGACAGCGAGCCCAGAATTCCACCCAGTTGTAGAATAGAGGTCAACCAACCGGTAGCTGAAGAAGAGTTAACGACGGATGGGAAGTTGTCGATAAACCGAGTCATGACGAGGGACTGGCCGAGGACACCCTGCTGATAGCCATATTCGAAACCTCCGAAGCTGTAAGAAAGTTAGCTTGACTTGACGTGTCCGAGAGCAGATGATTCCTTACGAAGCGAAAAAAGCAATGACCAAAAGCTTCGGGTTATGAAGCAAAGTCCGCCATCTGTTCTTGTATGCAGCCTGTGTGCGGACCTGCGCAGAGGTGACAGACGCGTTGCGAATAGTAGCATCCATTTTCTCTTTCTTTTGTTTCCCAAATACCTGCCAACTGCGAAACTTTGTATCGCCAGCACCTTGCAGCGAAATGCAAAAGGCACAAGTACTGGAAGAACAAAGACAGATCGGCAACGTTCCTCTTATACCAGCCTGCACACCGTCACTGTCGTTACCCGTTCCATGGGCCCGCGTTCTACATCGATTCAGGTATGCAAGCCGCTAGCGGGACTCCACGGGGATCTTGATTTGTCCACCCCAGTTGAGGAGAATGCGGGACCCCACATTCATCCCCAAATCTGCAGTTTTGTCGCATGCTTCCGCCGACAAGGTTGCAAATCATGTGGGTATGTGAGCATGCCGGTCTAAAATTCCCTCGACTGGTGGGATTAGCGCCGGTGGTTGGAGATACCCTATCGGGCCGACTTGGATGTTTTGTCAGTCACCTGAGGAGTGGCTATGGTTTCCCCTTTGGGAATTCTTCACCTCTGCTCCAATTTCGAAAAGAAAGACTGGGAAACACATCATGAACCTGCAATTCTAATGGTTCCATTTTCCGACTAAGAAGGCAAAATAGCTGCACATCTGTTTCTTTATTGTTGTTCTGTGCTCGGTTGGTGACAAGGTTAGCACTTGTGCGAAAAATCCTCGGGCGCCTAAGTTTACCGAATTGGCTCTCTCGCAGGTATAGTCCCGAACGAGTCAGCGTCCGTCCACAAGCGTTTTGCACGATCGTGCACAGCAGCCTTCAGGGAAGCGTCATTGAACATCGGCAGTGTATAGGACAACATCAAACAATACGGGCGATGAAGAGCTATCGTCACAGTTGCAGATATTATTCGGTCTCGACATTCTAGAGGCTGGGCTCGATGCAGCCTTATGACCGCGTGTTCTCACATTGTGCAATGCGTCACCGAGTGAGCAGCTACAGGTTGAAGCGAGGAACTATTCTCTTGCAATGCGGGCGTCTATGGCGCTCTAAAAAGCGAGGAAACTCCAATAAAACCTCACCAGTCTTGTCGCTAAAGCCATGATAGAAGTCGCGGCCTCTTCCGAAATATTACGTGAAACAAGAAAGGCTAAATCCACTTATAGTGCGGACATACCATGGCAGCTACTAGTTTTCTAAATGTGTGCAATACCATGACCGACATTTAATGACCAGCGGAAGCGTGACTAGGTTTCAGAGGTTACAAGAGTGGGTACACTTCGAGGTAACCGACACGCCTAAGAAATTCGCAGCGCCGGCGCGATGTCACGTCCGCCTCCACAGATGACTACAGTCTCATAGCTCACTGTCCAGCACTTCAGAGCTGGTAGTAGCTGGTCGCTAAAATGGCGGTTCCGTTCCCAAGGTTCTCCCGAACATGTGGTACGCTCCTATATTTACGACTCCTCTGCATGCTACACGACAAACCATGACTATACGCGGTCATCCATATTTTTTCAGAACATTCGGCTTCCGCAAAGTATCGCCTCCATGGTCTGCATCGAGCTCCAATTCGACATGCTTGTGATCATCCGCAGCAACCCGAATCCTAGCGGTTTGACCGAAGACCTTGGCCGTAAAAATGCCTGTAGCAGTATTCTTTAGTGCGACCTGCGACGGCAGAGACTGCATCGCCAGCGTCAAAAGCTCTGGGAATGAATCCCAGCACGCCGAGCTCCGCTGCGTGTATAGCATCAAGATTGTATGTCCGGTGGCAATGGCGAGGTGAGTGAAGACAACAATCAAAGCCATGTAGTCTGTCGGGGTGCTCACTTTGAATGCGTAGCCCGTGATCTCCTGATCCATACGTACTGGCGTGTATGCATCAGAAGGCCCAGTAGGTCTCTCATACGCATTTCCACCTTTAAGTATTTCCGACTTCCAATTCGATGTGCGTTTCTCACAGGGCTTGACTAATCGCCAGCTACCTGCCCTCGAGAGAGCATCAGCAAACACCGCTGCAATCATGTGTTCAGTATTGTAGACTTGATCCTCTGAAATCCATTCCTCTCCCCAATTCAGCGATTTTATCAGAGCCTCTGTGCGGCTTGCGTTATAGATCTGAGATTTTGATGGCACCGCGAATGCACCTGGGAACATGACAGCGTGGAAGAGATCCTCAGAGATGTTGATGCGACGCCATTCACCATTGGGCTTTGGCTTAAACATGTCGTTGTGACCATATCCATCGCTCTTGATACGCTTCATGGACTCTAGTCCTGGTTGTGCTGCGGCGGTGAACTCATAGAAAACCTTGCCCTTCGCCCAACGAGCGTCTACCACACAGCCAGATACCTTCCGCGAGCGGTTCTTAGCCCATGAGTATTCGACTATGATACCAGTCGTAGAGTTGGTCCAAGGTTGTTCAGAAAGATCTACCCGATGGATTCGCGGATACTGTGAGGGCTGCAGGTTGTTCAAGCTGCTGTTTCCGATGTTCATACTTCGCAATTCCTTCAACCGTCCATGAGTTTCAGGCGCAACTTTAGGTGCAACTGCAGACTCAAAGTCCGGTACCCACGGGAAGCTCACTTCGTGCTGGCTGATGTTAAGAGCTTGGGGCGAACTACAAACGACACGTACCGCAGGGACAGGAGTCTTGATGACCGACTTCATTGTGGCGTAATATCGGTAACGTGTAATTTGGGAACTTCCAACGTGGCCAACCGAATGTATTGCGTCGTACCACATTCCTCCTAGCATCCTAGCTATCCAAGACGATGGACCATGTACTGCAATGGCAGATGACTCGAGGGCTTGAGTTTCCCTGATTGATGTGACTATTGTGTACGGGTCGACCTTGCCGAGCGGGCTGAACACTACTATGCCTTCACCAGATTGAAGCAAGTTCATAGGTGAATAGGTGAACTCTCTCGGACTTGAGTAAGAACGCAAATTGCCGCCAGAGTTGATGCGATGAACAAGAGCTCGATAGCCCCCGGCTGGGCAGAGAGCGTTGGTATAAGCTGTGCTATCCGTGCATCGGGCAGCTGATTCGTTGGCGACCGCGAGCGGCATGTAATGTTGAAGACCAACCTGACTTGGCCAAAGATCATTGTACGTTCCATTGATGAAGTATGTAGTACCGCCCGCCGGCCAGGTATGTTCTCGCGGAATGATGAGGATAGCAATTGCCGGACCAGCCGTGACAGCAATTAAGCCCGCTACTACCACCAAAACTAGCAGAGCTGTGTTGAGTTTGAACTTTCGCGTGATGGATCCAAAGAATGGCGGTGACCAGAAAAAGCTCACTTGTGTGAAAAGCGAACTAGCTGCCGTGAGCCCAAAAGGAACGCCAGGCCCATCTGTCAAATCGTAGCGGACCTTGTGCGCGACCACAGTTGCGAGACTGGCCACTATAAGCAGCTCTTGAATCTTAGCTGCAACTTGAAGCATGGCCATGCTCAGCGAAGTTTGCCCACGAAGACCAGCTAGCTCAAAACCTATGAAATAACCTCGAACGTTGATTGAAATAATAACGATCGAGACCATGCATGGAAGCAAATGCACGCCACACCGTTGGAGGGCGATCTTGAACGATTCCTTAACGATACGCTTCTCGGGTTCGTCACTGCATCCCCTGAGGTGACTTATCAAGTTGTTCACTGCTCCCAAACCTACCGAGTGCAGAAGCGCTGAGCGAAAATGACTCGGTTGAAGCCGAGGCACACTCATCTCGAATATCGAGACACAAGTTTTTTCGTAGTTTTGTTGCCCATGCAAGTATTTCGAGAGGTATAAGAGTATCACCGGAGGCGGCCTAAACGCAGCACTGTAGTGAGGCTGTACCATAAACGTGGTGGGGGCGGTAACAGATTGGTTGGATTACCTCTTCGTAAAAATGTAGCCTTCTTTCAGCCTTGCGCTCTCACATTCAACCTTGGTGTCAAACAACCACCATTTTCTCCATTACCCGGATATTTTCATCGCGCTCACATATCGATTTCGGAGGCTGAGCAGTGCGCAGGTAAATAACACCCCAGAAGTGAGGCCGAGAGACATAGGGATTGAGTCCATACAGCCCTGCTCACCGATAATCATTTCCCAAAGGATAAATTACCTCGCCGTTCTCTGAAACTTGCAGCAGATGAATGAACTACAGCAAGTTTGAGAACGGACATGCAGCCAACCGTCAACGCCCTTCACGTGGTTATCGCAGCAACATTGCGAGTAGTCGTCCACCAGACAACCACCAGGGCTCCTGTTGGATACACGCTTTAATCCAGCTGCCTGCTGTGTTGTCAACAAGGTCAACGATTTCAAGTCAACCCCCTCCGCCCACATACTGTAAAAGAGAAGCCCAGGCAGACATCACACCCTACCTTTACCACTTTCCCCTTCCGATAGTCGTTAGATACCCCTGCTTGCATTGATCCCGCCCACCGCACGCGCATACAGCGCACTGGCATTTTGCAAAAATCCCAGAAAGGAAGTTAGCAAGCTTCACATCCCTACCTCCCTCACGCGTCTCTACTACGACTTGACAGTACCTTACGCACGCATATACCACGACGCAAAAACAACAGGAACTTCGTCTCGTCTCGTCTCGTCTTGTTTTGAAAGAACGTAGGCTTTAACGAACGACGACATGTGCTAAATTCGGACATAAGACCCGAAAACGCCGCTTCTGCTTCTGCTTCTGCTCCTGCGGAAAGTAAGATACGCATACACGCATGGTGATTAACTGGATAGTCACCAGCGCATACCCACCGCCCTACATTTCTTCCACCTGCTTGCTACTAACCACATCTGTACATCTTTCAAAAGGAAGAGCGTCAATCACCACAGCGAACATCCAAGACGAACAATAGCAGGACACAAGCGTGTATAGTAAGGTAAATTGAATACTTTTGTGGGAATAAAGATGATTCGGCTGGCTATATACAAGGTATTCTAACAGAAGGAGGTCGGGAATAAGATTAGATGAAGACGAGGTAGGTACATGGGTAGGTAAGCTAGCCGAGCAGCTGCGAGGAGGACAACGCTAGATCGATATACACGGTTGGAAAGCGGATCTATTTGTTGGCCTTGGAGTCCGGGCCGATGACGGGGTTGTGGCCTGGCGGGTACTTGGAGTCGGATGCGAGGGGCTCGTCAGGCTTGTCTGCGTCATTGTTAGCATTTGTCCGCATAGCGTAGCGATAGGAAGGGGAAACATACCGTGGCGAGCGTATAGATGGTACTCCTCGTCGGTGTACTTGCCCACGCGTCCGCTCTCTACATCCTTCCTCGTCAGACTCAGCTTGTTCTTCGGCAATCCCATGCTGCCTAGGTACGCGACCGAGTTCTTCCACTCCGTCTCCTTCCTCTTCGAATCCCACTTGAGCTCCTCAGCCATAAGGTCGATAACTGTAGGCAGAGCCTCGAGCGCAGCCTGGGCGTTCAAGAATGCAAGACGCATACGGCGAGCAATGACGTCCGTGGCTGTCTGTGCATACTCGTGGCGCACGCAGTACCGGACCTCGCCGTCAATGTACGGATAGAGCTCCGAGATACGCTTACCGCGCACAGGGAAGCGCTGTTCCGTCGGGGCGGATAGCGAGGCAACGGTCCATGCGCGGTCACCGTAAGCAGTGCACAGATACTTTGCGATTTCAGTTTCGATACCGTAGTGCTGGACGAGGTTGATGAAGAGAGTCTTGGAGTAGCCGTGTGCGCCAATGAGGCGGACGCGGTGCGTTTGACAAGTGCCGTCCAAGGGAGCCTCATCGAGGACTTCGGTTCCGCTGACGCGGGGAGCGTTTACAAGGGGTCCAGTAGCGAGACCAAATTCCTTGATCGCTTCGTCAACGGTTTCCTCGGCCATTTCGCGGTACGTGGTCCATTTGCCGCCAGCGCAGGTCATTAGACCGGAGGGAGAAGTAGTGACCAGGTGGTTACGGACAAGACCTTCCGTCTTGCCAGCTTTGGGGTCGCGCACAAGGGGACGAATACCGGACCATGCTGCGAGGACATCGCCTCGGCGCACGTTGATTTCGGGTTGCAAGTAGCGGCGGATCTCCTTAAGAATCCAGTCAATTTCGTCTTCACCGGCGACGGGGTCCTTAGTAACCGTGGTAGCTGTGTCAGTTGTGCCAGCAATCGTGTTGCCCTGCCAGGGAAGGAAGAAAATGACTCTGCCGTCAGACGTTGAAGGATCGATCAGACCCATGTTTGCTGGGCTGTAGTAGCCCGGGAGGATGACGTGCACGCCGGAGCTAGGAGCCACAATCTCCTCTACGGTCGGCTCATCGAGCTTACGAATTGAGTCTGTGAAAGGTCCCGTAGCATTGATAATGCCCTTTGCTTTGATGGTGAATTCCTGGGGTGTCTTGCCGTTCATTTCGGTGATGCAGTCCTTGACGCGCGCGCCGTTGAGTTTCCCCGAAGCGTCTTTCTCAAGGCCGGTGACTTCCATGTGGCTCACCACAGTCGCGCCGTATAGCGCTGCGGTCATTGCGATGGAAACGTTCATCCGAGAGTCATTATGTGCACCGTCTGGCAGAATTAGCGCCATATTGCTGGATGCATATCGAGCCACCTACCGTAGTATACCAAAGCACCGAAAAGGTCCTCCTTTTTCAGCATGGGAAACGCATCCAAAGCCTTGCTTTTAGTCAAGAAATACGAGCTCTCAATGTTTTCCGAACCGGCCAGGAAGTCGTAGAACTTCGTACCAGCCCAGAAGTAGGGAGCCTGCCACCACTTCTGGATAGGGATCATGATCGGAAGCCATTGTGAAAGATGCGGAGCGGTATCTAAGAAATAGCGTCGCTCACGGAGTGCCTCAACAACAAGCTTATACCTGTAGAACTACGCTTAGCACTGTACGTATGAGGATCATGTCCGCCTTACTGGTTGTAGTCGAGATTCCACACAGCCTTCTCCAAGTATCGCACACCACCGTGCACAAGCTTGGTGCTCTTGCTGCTGGTTCCACTGCTGAAGTCGTCTCTTTCTACCAGTGCGACCTTCAAGCCTCGCGTAGCAGCATCAAGCGCGATGCCGCTACCAGTCGCACCTCCGCCAATAACCAGCAGGTCATATGGCTCTTCTGCGCCCTTGTCCTCGGCTGCGTCTACAGCGCCTGCGCCGCCAGAGCCCCAGCCAATGGTGTTTTTGACCTTGTCTGCAGCACTGGACAGCACACCTGCGCTCCGCTTCAGGTCCGCAATCTGCTCGTCTCTCGATTTTGCATGCGGGAACTTGGGCGGACGGAACACGCCGCCTTCGCCGTACGTGGGGGGTGGGACCTGGGCGGCCTCGAGGCCGGGTATGTCGCGAGGACGGTAGATGGAATAGAGGGCGGCTCCTCCAGCCAGACCGGCACCCGTGGTGTAGAGGAGCGGCCTGAGGATGCGACTTCCGCGCGCGCGCGTCGCCATATCGTAGCTTATGGACCGTGTTCCAGATCAACAATGATGCAATCGCCTTCTCCAACGCGGGCTCTTCTTCTTCTTCTTGGAATGCTCGTAGAGGAAATATGAATCAATGTCTGCTTAGTTCAGGCGCCAGGCCGCTTTCACAAGCCCACGTTAGCTCCGTCGACACCGGAAAAACTAGATTCAGAGGACAGCTCACGTCGGATTGTGTTTAAGACAGCATGGTGAGCAGCGACCAAGTGTAGGCAAAATTTTCCGGTTAGTGTCGGCGTGACACCAGGGAGGTGGACGAGAAATGTGGGCTTGCCAACGTCGCAGGTGTTGATGACGAAAGACGCGACTTGGGGCTGGCGCGGTGCTGGGGCGGAAACGCTCGGCAGAATAGCGACCCCGAGATGGGAACAACTACAGCCGAGCCGGCGTGGGTTGCAGCGAGCAACGTCTCTGGCCATGTTCCTTTGTCCTTGGCCTTTGCTCCGTCGCCTGCAAAAGCGCACACATCGAGGGTGCGCCCTGAGCGCCTTCATTGACGTTGCACCGTGACGACTTGCTAGGCCCACTGTTCCGCAGAGCCGCACACAGCTCAATCACGATCGATCGTCACGCAGCCCCACCCCCACGCTGAGTGCGGGATAGCCTGCCCCATCGCAATCCCCCATATGAGATGACGGTCCCAACAAAGCGTGCAGTGTGCGCCCAGAGGGCTAGGACGGCAGGCTTCCAACGCATCACTTATTCTTGGGTTGACGCAGGCTTTCTCTTTCGAGTCATGTGTGCATATACACTGTCCACGTGCCTCCACTTCGATCGATCAACACGAACCATCATCCGACATCCCCACAACAGAAGCCGTGTTCCGGATACCCTGCCATATTGCCTTTCCCATGAGCCTCGCCATTAATTTCGTATCCCAACTCGACTCCAGCCCCGCATTGACCATTCTCATTGACGTCAAAAGGTCCTGAATACCCACATGAGGAACAGTATGTCCACCACCACGTTCGCCGCAAACACTATATACACCACCCCCCTGTGCACCCACCCCAGCTTTTCTCTCCTCGTTTGCATACTGATGATAGCTATAACACCCAGCACGAGGTTGACCATTGTCCCAAACAACACAACCGAGTCAACAATACTCACCTCTTTCTTGCGGCTCGTTATCGTCATCATGCCTAACAATATGTCGATAACGATTGCCATTGCTAAACATGTCGTGTAAAGATATAGCTTGGTCATTTCGGCCTTGTGCCGTCGGAGTTCGACCTCCCTAAGCAGACTGCGGCGTTCACGGGCATTTTCGCGTCGGAGAGTAACGAGAGCTTCAACATCGTGTTGCGGATCGCGGAATTTGCGGAACAAGCCGCTGAAGTACCCTTCGTGCCGTGGCGCGACATTCGAGGAGGCGAATGTGCCATAGCCATCAGATGGAGCGAGGGGATGGTTTTCGTCGTCACTACTTTCCTCCGATGTCACGGACGAGTCTTCTTCGGCTTCCTCCTTGATGCCGAACAGCCTGCGCGTCTTCCTCGCCCATCCTTCCAATAGCTCTTGACCTGGAAATTTGACCTCAGCGTCGGGATCTATGTAGATGTAGTAACCCTCATCTCCATCTTCGGGATTATCGTACTCATTCCAGTAGCGTTGTACTTCCGGCTCTGGCTGTTCGATGGCCGTAGATGACTTTCTCTTCTTACGGAATGCTCGCAGAGGTGGAGCTTCTTGTACAAATTCAGGCCCAGAAGTGGCGGACGTATCGTGTCGAGGCGTCGAAGCAGCTGTCTGGCCACCAGTGGACGTGCCAGACGTTCCAGGTGGCGACATCTGGTTCGAACCACTCGTGCTACTCGCTTTTCGACGTTGTCGCTTTGTTGTGGGAGGGAGCTTTCGAATATCCCTGTCAAGCATCGGTGTCTAGCAAATATTAGTGCTTGCCAATGTCATCGTAGTATGTCCTCAATGGAATCGAACAAACCCGTCTAGGACATCATAATAACGTGGCCTGACTCACCCATGTTGGCGCAGACATTGCGTGCGGCTTGCAACAAGCCCAGACTGCCTGCGCTTGTAAAGAGAACCCGCGAACCCGCTCGACCTGACAAGGTTAGCATGCATTCATGCAAAATTGAGGTTCACAAACCAAATGACTGCGATCAAGAGTCTGAATAAGCGCTGATGAATGAACACCTTCTTTGCGAATCTCCAAGATAGCATGAGGAAAGCTGATTGATCCCGTGCGACCTGCTGACAGCCAATCTTCAGTACTCAAATCCTTGTGCAATGTACTTTTCATGAATATATCTCTATCCAACGTAGCCCACATTCCTCCAGCGGGGTCATTGTGGAGGCTCATAAATCTGGTACGTTTCGAGCATATTCCTACAATTGGTTTGACCTTGTCGTGGCCTTCCAACCACTGACGAGCGGTCGTGATGTTCGCCCATGTATCGGTAGCTGTATGTGAAGGATCATGTACCTGCAGTTTCGGTAGGTTCAGTTCTGCCAGAGGAACGGACGTGTCGAGAAAACCAGGCAATTGTTTTCTCTCTAGCTTGGTTGTAAGTAGACTTGGAGGAGAATTTTCAAGGTCAAGCGCGAGCGCCGCATTGCCGGACGAGGTCCACCTGGCATTACCGATGGCCTTTACCTGTAGAGTACCCGCGATCTCTTCGCCAGAACTAAGAGAGCTTGCGTTTTGTTTGATGGCAAATGACTCTGGGTGGTCAAGAACCAACAGGCCTACACCATCCTCGCTACCAAGCAAACGGTCGGCAGCTACAGAGGACTTGCGACGGAGGGGAGTTGCTTCGGGTGAGCCTCTAGTCGTGGGTGGACTGGACGCTGTAATGAGACGCATATGCTGCAACAGAAGCACTTCAGCCTCAACAATATGATCTGGGTGTATCCAATATGTAGCTTTATTTCCGCGAGACCCGAGTGGCGTCAAGGACAGCGCGACATCGAAATCAAGCTCACTTCCATTCTGACAAGTTTCAGAAATGCGCACCGTAGGCGACGAAGACTTTGCGCCATTAGGAGACTCGGATGCACCAGCGGCATCGAAAGGGGCGCGCAAGGCACCAAGAACATCAATGTATTGATCCAGGAGATATCCCAGGTCCAGCTGGTAGAAGCTGGTTGGACTACTTGTGACTTCGTTCCTGAACTGGCGCTCCAGCTCAGAATCCTTGGTCCAACGCTTGTACTTTTTGAGTATCTTACGAAAGCCTGTTCGCTGGGCGATTTGAAACCGTGACAATGAGCGAATCTCTTCACCCACCCTAGCTAGCATTAGTAACGTTCTAGACAGCAACGAAGGGGCTTGGAGAGCCGGATGGCATAGTTAGGGTAGCAAAGAGCAGAAAATAAGCCATTATAGGACCTAGGTCATGTTTTTGCCTTGTTCCCATGTGGAATCCAGCGAGCGTACTTACTTGTTGACATCTGCGTCGATCTTAGCAAACTTCTCGACTATGCTTGCAGGGAATTGGTCTCCGGGCGTGCGCCGTGACCGCAGCCGATCTAGGCTCTTGTGGATATAATTAAGCCTGCGTTCAATTTCTCCGCTTTTACTTCGGATGAACAAATTGATACGATCATGCTGGGCCTTCAAGTCGCGGTAGAATGTGCCACCAAAGGCTTTTTCGCTCGACTCGCCCTGGCCTGGGATCGACAGCGCCTTGCTAGTCCCAGACGTCGTCTGATGTTTGATGCGGTCTTTGAGATAGTCGTAGTCAATGTTGTCTGTGGACACATGGTTTGTCAATGTCCCGTGACCCAGAGGTGCAGTGAGCAGTGACGCCGATGCTTACAATGAGCCCATTCTGGGGTAGATCGCTGTCGCAGCGTATCGCCGTATTTCATATCCTACAGATGGGTGGAAGGAGTGATGGTTGCAGTGACTGTGAACGTAGATGCAGCGTTGCACAAAGACGTTGATATCTGAACACGGGCGTTAGAGGAATTAGACGCCAACCGTCACCACGCGGCGATTTAGGGGCGCGTACCAGGATCATGTAGTTCTTTCGAATCGAATATTGATTGTCAGATCAGGACAAGGAGCCGGAGGATTCCCGAAGGGTTGGACTGGAGTGGTGAGCGGGAGGTGGCAGTAGCGCGATGCCAGGAGAGAGCCAGACGATGACGCAACACGACGCGCGAAGCCGAAATCGAGCAACTACCAAAGAGATGAAGGGAATGGAATAGCGGCAGGCGCTTGTGTATCAATTGGCAGCCGGCAGCAGTCGGGGGAGAAGAGAAAGCCTCGCCGTACGCATGCGGACCGCGTCCGTTTAAATGGGCGCCCGTCTGCAGGCATCTGATAGAAGACACAGCCGCTGGTTCTGGGCATGAGCTGGGTTAGCCATGCACTAGCGCGGCGAGGGTCGCGGCGCGCGCATTGCAGGCCGCAGATTGCAGAGATGCAATCCCCCACGGCTCGCTTGCGCTTGCAACCATGCAGCCTGAAGCTGTTCACTCTGCTATGGATGGCATCTCAGCCTTTGGCCGACGACGCGGGTCTGCGGGCATCGACGCTGGGCGCTGCATCGCGGCAGAGTTTCATGGCGCCGCCGCCACCGCCCCGTGAAGAGCCGCTTCAGTAGCCGCCGTTGGGAGCCTCTTCTGAACTGCTTCAACCCGTCGTGTGAACAATCCATGTCAAGTCGTGACTCCATCCGCTTTGTGGGTCTAACACGGTGGCCGGGGTTTGTATCAGGACCCAATCTTCCACGTTGTTGCAAACTCCAGGGTCTGCGTACGGCTGCGAGCTCAAGTGGAGCCGTCGGCACTATTGCCTGCGCGAGATAACGCCCAAGTCTTCCCACAGGCGGGGCTGTACGCACTGTCGTTCTCACTGTTTCTCAACACCTTACATCACCCGTCGTATGCAGGGAGGCTCCTGGCACACCATTGGGCTGGGGCCGGGGAATACACAGGCGCGCGAAGGATCGATATGCACAATCGGAGTGCGAGCGGTCACTGTGGATTGCAGCTGGTATCCCGAGTGGCTCCCAGCTCGTCCTTACCACAACACGGGTCACGCGCTCACGTTCCTGATGCGTGCAGTTGCATGGATTCCACAAAACTGATAGGCCTGCACGTCGCAGGCCTTTGCAATCACGTCACGCAGTCGGTGCAAGGTTTCGCACCTCGTCAAATCGCAGAGATAAGCTTTGTCCAGCCAGTCAATTCAGTCCCTTCGCGAGTACGCCGGCCCAATATATACACTGCATGAACGCCTACATGGTCTCGACTTGCAACAGCTCTTCCAACAGATCCAATGGGCTTAACCCGGGGGAAGTGTGCTCGTATCGACAATGTCCTGAGCATCTTTCTCCTCAACTTCATTCGGCCCGTGGAGTGGAGAACGGGGCAGTGCCATGAGACCTGTGGGGTATTAGCCATGCATCGGGAATAAGTATTAATGTTCACATTACCTGTCCTCGCAGATTCCAAGATGCCGAACGGAGCGATGAGTTTCATAAAGGCATCGATTCTGTACGACTTGGCCGACACTTCGACAATGCAGTTGTTGGTGCTAATGTCTAGCACTTTGCCACCGAACTGGTGAGTCAGGAAAGTGATGTCCTTGAGATGCTCGTGTTTCTGCCTGAGCGCTTGACTGATGGCAAGATTGCCGGGATGGTAGTCCTTCTTCAACGTCTCACGGGCTGCCGCTGTAGCAATTGCCTCGCGCTCCTCCTCAGACAGCTCCTCTAGTGAGACACCCTCCTCAAGCTCGGGCATGTGAGCCATCTCACGGTGATGTGCGAGGAGTTCCTCAAAGTACTCTGGACCCAGGATGGAGACCTTGGCGAGAAGAAGTTCGCGCTGGACGAGAGGAGACTGGGTGTAGTCGAGGACGGCCCACACGGGGACCAGATCCTCAAGCTGGCGACGGGCTTGCTCGACCACACCATCCTGTCCCTGCAGCACAATGGTCATGCGAGAGAGATCGTCCACCTCGGTATTGCAGACAACCAAGCTGTCAATGTTGAAGCCGCGAGCAGCCAGAATGCCAGACACGCGGGACAGCACGCCAGGCTCGTTCTGCACCAAGCAGTTCAGGATATGACGCTTCGGAGGAGCCTGCGAGGGCAGGGGGGTCTCGTAGAGGATGCTGCTGACAGCAGCCTGGGCAGACCACGCGGGACGGTCTTCGGTGGGAAGGGGTGCAATGCGACGGTGCAGGGCCTTGTAGGCCAGGGCCTGCGTGGACGACGAGCTCGATGCGCGGCTCTGGTGGACGACGTTTGCGCACTGTCGATTGAGCAGACTCCGCAGAGGGAGTGCCTGGACGACCCGCCGAGAAGCCATGGTGAAGGCGACGGCCGCAGCAAGTGCAATTGAGGCTGCGGGAAGAGGTGAAGGGTCGATGACTGGCCGTTGACGGTGATAAAGCTCCGAATTCTGAGCTTTTGTCGTCTGGCGCCGACTTTCGGGCCGACAGGGGTGTGCAAACGGTTCGCCTTGGCGTTCTGCTGGCTTTGGCTTTGGCTTTGCGAGGGCAGCCTGGCCTCCTCCACTCGAACACGCATCTTGCTGCACTCAACGACCCGTGTGCCGCTGCCAGCCCGCCGCAACCATGTCTGACAGCCATCGCCCTCGCTCGCGCTTCGACAAAACCGAGTCCGACCGCCCGCCGCGTTCGCGCTTCGATCGCCGCTCGCGGTCCCCTTCAAGCAGGGAGCCGGACTCGCGTCGCACGCGCAGCCCTGTTGCGCGCGAAGGCACAGACAGCCCCGCGACCGCCGACGCCAAAAAGGCGAAGGCGCTGGATGCAGCTGCAGCTGCGGCGGCCGCGGCCGCGAGGATCAACGCGCAGATTCAGGCGAAGAAGGGCATCCAGCATGTCGACGTGCCTCCGATTCGTGCTGTACGTACCCGGCGCCAGACTCCACGCAGACTCTCCACTGACCCCATCGCAGGCGCCGAGTCCTCCGGTCGTCAGGTCCCCCGCTGCCAATGCTCCCAAGAACAACTCTGGCGAAATTTTCCAGCAAGATGGCGACTACATCAAAGACATAGAGATCAATGACCTGAAGAACCGCTACACACTGACCAAAGGAGCTGTGCAGAAAAGGGTAATTAGCTTTTGCGTCATCCACTGATTCTCCCAGGGCTCTTCCCTACCATCCCCGCCTCCGGCTGTTCTGAATTTCCAGCTTGCTGCATTGCTGGACTCTTACAAGCCGGAGCGGGAGCCCCATTGTTGAGCGTTTTCAGAGCTTACAGACATCTAGCCGCCCCACACATACTACAGCTGCTAACCTCTACTGTGACATTTAGATCAAAGACGAGACAGGCGCCGGTACGCTATACCCGAACATTGATTAACCATGTAGAATACCTGCTTATCGTGCGTAAGATGTGACAACTCGAGGCGAATACTACCCTGACAAGGCCATGGCCACCGCTGCTGTATGTTTCGATCATGGACCTCCAATATTTCAATCTCACGTCTCGTAGAACCCACCACTGTACCTGCGCGTCACTAGCACCTCCAAAGAAGGCCTCGAAGCGGCTGTCCAGCAAATCCAAGACCTAATGAACCAGGAGTTGCCCGATTTGGTCGACCAACGTAGGTTCCGTCGCCGGGAGCCCGAGCAATTTGAGCGCGACGAGTTTGGACGGGTATGTGGATCTGCGTAAATTCACGTGGAAGCTGACAATCGTAGCGCAAATGGCCCGAAGAGAAGCTTCCTGTCGATCTTGAGCCCATCAGCGGCTTCAATTTGCGCGCGCAAGTGGTCGGCCGTGGCGGTGACAATGTGAAGTACATCCAGCAGGAAACTGGCTGCAAAGTTCAGATCAAAGGCCGTGGCTCAGGGTTCATGGAGCAGCAGACTGGTGCCGAAAGTGATGAGCCCATGTTCCTTCACATTGCTGGACCGAAACCCGAGGGAGTCGCAAAGGCGAAAGAGCTCTGCGAGGAGCTACTCAACAAGGTCAGGGGAGACTATCAGTCCTTCAAGGAGAATGCATCTCAAGGCCGATTTGGCGGCGGAGGTGACCGTTACGGAGGAGGAGGACGCCCTGGCTACGGAGACCGTGGTGATCGCGATCGCAGTCAGAGCTATGGACATGGCGGCTACGGTGGTTATGGCGGCCACAATGGCCACTCTGACCTCCAGTCTCCGGGTGGAGGAAGCAGCGCGAACAACCAGGCTGCCCAAGATTATAATGCGCAGTGGGCCGCGTATTATGCACAACAGGGCCAACAAGGTCAACCTGGACAACAAGCTGAAGATCCGTATGCAGCTTATGGTGGTTACGATGCGTACATGCAAATGTACTACGCCTACTATCAGCAGCAGCAGGCTCAAGCAGGAACCCAGCAGTCTCCGCCTCCTGGTACTGCGGCCGCCCCTCCGCCCCCTCCTGGTGAGCCTGCTCCTCCCGGTGCTGCTCCACCACCCCCACCTCCATCTGGCTCCCCGCCTGCGAACTATGGCGCAGTATGTATCCAAAACCCTTCTATTCTACGCTGCTAATGTCTCCAGGTTCCACCGCCTCCCGGTCTATAAGCACAACGGCAGCAGACCTCGTAAAAGCAGAGGATTTTCACTATATTCTGATTCAGGTGGTAGATGTGATACTGTTTCCTTCACGTGAACTTTCATCGAGATACCACTGTCTTTATGCTCTGGCATATCGGATGGCCGGCCTTGGCCTGTTTAGGATACTTTAGCTACTGCAATAGCATTCAATTGGTCGTGTTCTATATAAGCAGTTTTCTACAGTGAGATTATGCAAGCGTAAAACTTGATGACTCCCGGCCGCTCCTCATTGGCCGGAGCTACCCCAGATTGCGCCGGGCCGACTTCGCAATCGACAAATTTCGAGCCAGACATTCGCCTTCCTCCGCCTCCACCGCGTTGTCCTAGATCTTCCCGTAACAATGCGGGCGCAAGCGATGCGGGCCGGTCAAGCTGCCAGTTGCAGGGTACGTTTTCTCCTCATGCGCTCCGCTAGCCTTCTGCGCAATCGTTGCATCTACACAGAGCATGCGACACCCTTTAGGAGTCATCGAGCGCTGATTTCGCCAGTCACTGCTTCACGCTTCCCTCCGAAGTTCTCACCTACCTTCACGAAGATGTCTCGCGACCTCGCATAACGTTTCGCCGTCGCAGAAATTCGACATCGTGTCCCGCACACCGCCGTACCAGAAGCTTCTCGCACGCCTGGAACAAGTTCGCCATGTGCTCGGCTCCACTAGGCAATTGACCCTCGCTGAGAAGATCCTATACTCGCATCTTGACAACCCCGAAGAGTCGTTGCTCTCCAACACCAACAATGGCAAGGATATTAGGGGAAAGGCGAATCTCAAGCTCAAGCCTGATCGCGTGGCCATGCAAGACGCGTCGGCACAAATGGCCCTGCTGCAATTCATGTCATGTGGTTTACCGAGCACGGCCGTCCCAGCCAGTATCCACTGCGACCACATGATTGTTGGTGAAAAGGGTGCGGACACCGACTTGCCCAACTCGATTGCAGGAAACAAGGAGGTGTTTGATTTCTTAGAGAGTGCGGCGAAAAAGTACGGCATTGAATTCTGGCCGCCTGGTGCGGGTATTATTCATCAGTCTGTGTTGGAGAATTATTCGGCTCCTGGCCTGATGATGCTCGGCACAGACAGCCACACGCCAAACGCGGGTGGTCTGGGTGCTATTGCGATTGGTGTTGGTGGTGCAGATGCTGTTGACGCTCTTGTGGATGCGCCGTGGGAGTTGAAGGCGCCCAAGATTTTGGGTGTCAGGCTAGAAGGCGAATTGAGCGGGTGGGCTTCGCCAAAGGATGTGATTCTGAACCTGGCAGGGCAGCTCACAGTCAGGGTAGGTCGACTTTAACACTAAAGCATGTATGTTTATAACTAACATTTCTTAGGGCGGGACTGGGTTCATTATCGAATACTTCGGACCTGGAGTTCAATCACTCAGCTGCACGGGCATGGCTACTATCTGTAAGTGAATTTCTGGATCAACGGTCCTAGCATAAGCTGACATTGTTTTGCAGGTAACATGGGTGCTGAAGTTGGTGCTACGACCTCTCTGTTCCCCTTCTCTCCCGCCCACGTACCGTACCTTGAAGCAACCCACAGGGGTCCCATCGCGCAACAAGCATCAAAGATAGCAAGCTCGCCCATGCAACGGAATCTCCTGCGCGCTGATTCAGAAGCCGAGTACGATAAGGTTATCACCATCAATCTTTCGACCTTGGAACCCCACATCAACGGACCTTTTACACCAGATCTCTCAACGCCTCTGTCTAAGTTCAAATCAGTAGTTGAAGAGAAGGATTGGCCTAAGACATTTGGCGCTGGGCTTATCGGCAGTTGTACGAACAGTTCGTACCAGGATATGACCCGCTCCGAGGAGATTGTTAAGCAAGCCGAAGCTGCTGGTCTCAAGCCCAAGGCGGACTTCTTCATCACTCCTGGCAGCGAGCAGATCAGGGCTACTTTGGATCGTGACAACACGCTCTCGACGTTCAGGTCTGCTGGCGGTACCGTCCTTGCAAACGCATGTGGTAAGTCGCACTTTTTTCTTTCGTTGTGACGTCCGACTGGACAGGCATATAGAAACACAAAGCCATATCACCAAAGCCATCCGTGTGGCGTGTTCACTCTCTGAGGACGATTGACTATATGAAGGAGCTGAGTCAATTCATGGTCTCCCAGAATAATTGACTATACGGCAGAGCTGACTCAATTCACGCAGGCCCCTGCATCGGGATGTGGCAAAGGACGGACGGCACACCCAAGGGCGAGGCCAATGCCATCTTCACCTCATACAACCGGAATTTCCCTGGTCGCAATGACGGCAACCGAGGCACCATGAATTTCCTCGCTTCCCCTGAACTCATCACAGCAATGTCTTACTCTGGCTCTACAACCTTCAACCCTATGACTGACAGCATCCCCACACCATCTGGCGAGGCCTTCAAATTCTCACCACCCAAGGGCTTTGATCTCCCTTCAGCAGGTTTTGAAGACGGCAGACCAGAGTTCTTTGCCACGCCGGGTGTACCTGACCCAAGCGTGGAAGTTGTCGTCGACCCTAACTCTACCCGCCTGGAACTCCTCGAACCTTTTTCTGCGTTCCCTAATTCCGAACTTGAATCGCTCCGCGTCCTCTACAAGGTAAAAGGCCAGTGCACAACGGACACCATTTCTGCTGCAGGGCCGTGGCTCAAGTACAAGGGTCACCTTACAAACATCTCCGAGAACACGCTCATCGGCGCTGTCAACGCGGCGACTGAAGAAGTCAACGTCGCATATGATACCGATGGCAGCAAATCCGGTATTCCTGAGCTCGCGAAGCGATGGAAGGAGAACGGTCAGGAGTGGCTTGTCGTCGCGGAGCACAACTACGGTGAAGGTTCTGCGCGTGAACATGCTGCGCTGCAGCCGCGATTCCTCGGTGGTCGCATCATCCTTGCGAAATCATTTGCTCGTATCCACGAAACCAACTTGAAGAAACAAGGGGTTGTTCCTTTGACATTCGCAAACGAAGCGGACTACGAGGTCTTCGATGCCTGCGATCAGGTTGCGACGCGTGGATTGTTGGATGTGCTAAGGAGCGGGGGTAAGGGCGAGGTCGAATTGGTGGTCAAGAAGAACGATGGAAGTGAGAAGGTCATCAAGACCAAGCACACCTTGAGCGAGGGTCAATGTGGGTTCGTACTGGCAGGAAGCGCGTTGAACTTGTTGGCGAGGAATGCGGCAGAACAGCGAGAGGAGGTTACACGCGGAAACGAGCTGTCTGATTAGACTAGGGGGGTGTAGATTCACAGGCGGAATGAGCTGGCATCACGGCGTTGTATTTCTGGGAATGTAGAAATGTATGTTTTTCAAGATGGCCGGGTTTGAAAGATTGAGCGGAATGCGCCTGGGCTCTCGCATCCTTGTAACGTCGAGCTGCAATGACGCCCGAAGGATTCATTCACTGAACAGGGGTGCGGGGATAAAGTGGTCGCGATGAAGAAGTTCATGCCAAGCGACCACTCTTTCAACGCTTCCAATTCTTTCAAAAAGGTAGCGGAGATCTCGACTGTGATGAGAACCTGCCCTCAGAACCAAACCAAAACTATTCGAATCGGACACTTTGGAAACAGCTCCGTTTCGTCTACAATTTTCCCTCAAACATGAGTCCTATGGCATGCAGGTTCAATGGAAAAGCACGTTCGTTTCTGTCTCACCGGTGACCTAATGGGCCTGGAACCAACGTCGGTTGGCCACAAACGTGCCTTGGTGCCGAGCAAAACATGTCAGCCACGCATCAGCCACGCAATCAAGCCGTAGCACCTTACCCGTTACGGCACTCGGTCGGAACACTCGGGACAGGAATCGGGCAATCACTGCCGTCCACAAGGTCACGAGATCTTCTACGTGGGCACTAGCGCGGCGCGGAGGCAGCCTTATGTCATTGGCATGCGCGCACGGTTCAACAGATTTACGGACTGTGGGTGAGCAAGACCTCAGATTCGCGGAGCAGTTCGCGTGGGAGCCGTGTTGCCGATAATGTGCACTAGTTGGGGCGGAATCAAGCTCCGTTAATACAGGATCTTTGGCTTGTGACGAGGGTTTTGGGGGTACGGTGACCCACTTGGGACGGGTGTGCGGTGATGAAGTCGGAGTGGGAGCTTGGCTGGACTGGAAGGTGAAGATATATAAGATGCTTACATCCCGCGGGATGGAGGCGGATTTTATATCGAAGGAATACCATCTTTCCTGTGAAGATTAGGATCAATCAACGGACATCAGCGTCATCAAGCCACATCAAATCACATCAATATAACATCTTCACATACTTTTGTGAAGATACCTGAACGAACTCCTAAATCTTCTAAACTCCATTGCTGCGACCTCGATTCACAGGTCGCACTCGAGACGTCGTCTCCGCCCACAGCCCGATGAAAGACCACTACAACAACCATACCATCGACCCCCGCGATCTGACCAAAAAACTTAATCGCATCCAAAAGTCGCACTCCGACCCCAACGATGGAGACTGTAAGCACCCTCTCCCCCTGACCACGTAAACAAAACTTACTAATCCTCTCCCAGACATCTCTCGACTCCCTCGATTCTCCCGAGCAGGAACCACCTCCTCAGATACCTCATCTACCATCTCTCGCCTCCCCACCGTCCACAAGACCGCAACCATGTCCACCACTGCCAGCGACAACACGCACGTGTTCCGCCCGGAAGTCCTGCGCAGCGAGCCCCTGGCACGCGAGTGCAAGGCCAGCGCCGAGGTCGGCAGAGGCGAGTTCTCGAAGCCGAGGATTGGGCGCAGGAACAGGCGGGAGAGCAACGAGAGTGCGAAGAGCGTGCCTGAGTTTCAGTACTACGGGAGACATGCTAACACCTGGCTGTTTAACGACTTTAGCGTTACGGACAGCGTTAAGAAGGGATGGGGAAAGGTGTTTTCAGGAAAGAGGGAGGTGTGAGGGGTTCGGTGGGATGGATGAGATTGTGAATGGAATGAGCGTGCCACTCGCTTCGAGACGTTTCTGTGTGATCCTGGGGTCGACGTTTGCTGCGTTCAAGGTAATGCGAGGTTGTCATTCGTTAGGAAACCCATTAGCGTGTGCTCGGTTTGAAGTATCAATAATACAACAACAACAACATCATCATCACATTATATCCCTCCACTTGATCTTCGTGTGTATCCTGCTCGCCATCGTGTAGCAGCAGCACCTTCTCAGTTGACGTATAGACTACGCCATGTATATGGTGATATACTACCAGTTGAACCACTACAAATCTACATCGCTAGCCTACCTAAATTCCACTCGGCGCTTTCCGTCAAAGCATTCCAGAGGACAGTCCATTACGTAGACGTCTCATTTAGATTTAATTGTGCATATAGTCCTCTTCCATGGCAAAGGCTTTCTTTTTCTTTCACAGGTCAATTGAGCATTGAACAGCTCTTCTCGATCGCAGCATGATTAGTCACCTATATCTTCCCTTAATTAGAAACCAATTCTGGTCTTTCTGTGATGGTGCTACAGAACAAGAAACGGACAGCAAGCCGTTTGGCAAAGCTTCTTCCTCTCTTAGTACAGAATAGAAACTTTTATTTCGTAAATCTAGACTGTCGAATCCTGCGTCGGTCTCACTTCTACGCGTAATACTTGATCTTAACGCCCTTCACAATCTCCACATCACTCTCCTCATTGTCTCCCTTTGCACTCCCAGTCCCTGCTCCTAGATTTCTGATGATCCTCTGCTTGACCCACTCGCCCGCTTTGACCGGTTTTCCATCCGCGTCCAGCACTTGCGTACTAGTCAGGCCAAGACGTTGTAGGACGGGCGAGTCGGTGATGGGCACCAGATCGGTCGAGTCTTCTATGCGCACCATGTAGATGACCCCCAACCGATCGATGTGTGCTTGGTCACGTGGAGGCGCGACGACACGGTGGATGCTCGATTTGAGGTATCCGTCTGTGAGGGAAATGTCAGCACAATAGTGTAAACTAGTATGGATAGTAGAAACGACGTACTAGTGAGGAAGTGAAGGGCATCAGCAAGATTGCACGTAAGCGCATCTGTTTGTGGTCGCACCCACTTCCATGTCCCATCCTTAGCCAAAACCTGGAGTGCGGCAACGGGTTGGCGGAAAAGCAAGGTCAAGCTTCCCATATCGGAGTGCCTTTCATGAAATTAGCGTAAACTGTTAAAGCCAAGAAAGACTGTGAGACGACTTACCCTTTCAACCACACACCACCTAGCTTCTTATTCTCCTCCTCACTTCTCCGTAAGTACTTCATGTACCTCAAATGATCACCACTCAACTCCTCATATCGATGTCTCCTGACAAACCACTCCTCATCCGGCAACTCCAACGCAATCGCAAAAATCACAAGCAGCTTTTTGACAATGCGTTCATGCACCTGCTTCGAAAACGCCTCAATAGTTTTCCAGTGCTCGCGTACGACCTCCGGGTGCGGACGATTAGCGTGCTCAGGAATAAATTTAGGAATGTTGTAGATCTCAAAGTTATCTTTGACGCCAGGAATCAGGTCGCGCGTTCCAGGAGGCTTCCAGCCGTTGTAATCGCCGGCTTCTAGGGCGGCTCGATATGGCTGTTTCTGTTCGGGCGGGAGGGAGAGTACGGACTTGGCTAGAGCGTATTGCGTGTCGATGTCCTCTCTTTTTAGACCGTGGCCAGTAACATAAAAGAAGCCTGGTTTGCGACTTGATCAGCATGACCGACTTTACACTTGATGAGAGTGACAGGTTGTAGGAGATCATGCGATGCTGCGGTACATACCGACTTCCTCAATCGCGCGTTGAAACTCAGCCGCCAACTCCTGCCTTCCACCCTCCCTCTCGAACTTCGAGAGATCAAGTGTGATAAGATCTGCCCAATCCAAGTTCTCAGCCGTCTCGGGCGCTTGCTCGTAAGGTAGTGTGGCAGTTTCCGTTGTCGTAGTCATCTTGTTTCTCCACGATAAGATAGATATCTCAACTACGCGAGTAGAAGTCAGTGGAGAACAAAGACTTGTATGTGTATATACTATTACAAAATGTCATAACGGGAAAAGCATCCCTGTTCTTTCTCGGACGAAGACCCGAAACATCGGCATCTGCCGCAGGAGCGTGATCGGCACATACAATGGCGCAATCGTATACCGTCCACAACACCCTCCTATAATTACTACTTCAAGAATAATAGCGTCTAATCTAGCCTATATGAGCTTTGAAGCGACACGATGGATCCTACGTGTGTGGATACCCACGTGGGCATGGCATCTTCTAGGGAGCACAGGATTGATCCAGGGATTCCCCGATCGCCCAGGCTCCGGACGCATGAGTCGCATTATGCTGTGCGTGGACGTGCAGAGATGTCGACATCTAGACCAGTAATATAATGGCTTGTTTCGACCTTGTATAAAACAATAGTGAGAAGACTCGGCCTGGCCTACCCGCTTCACCATATCGTTCTCGATTGTCAAAATGAGTGTGCAAAGGAACTCTTCGAACGATGGCACAGGGCTAGAAGGCGAGAAGACTGGGTGGGAAACAGCAATTTCAGCTCCAGCTGCAGAGCTATTGGGAGAAGAAGCACAGCCGATCGACCCGGAAGTCGAGAGACGGGTCCTCAGGAAGATCGATTTGTTTCTTATGCCGGCGATGGTCATTGGTAAGAAGAGTTTCCCGCTCAAACTTAGGCTTGCAATGCTGATGCAAAGATATAGGATATGGTCTTGTGTACTATGACAAGGTAATCGAACCTGGAATGAGCACCTGCAGTATCATTATTGTATCGGCATCTGATTTACTTTGACAGGCTATCTTGGGAAGCGCCGCGCTCTTTGGGATGAACAGCGATCTTCAGCTTTCTTTTGTCGACAAATCGACCACTCCACCCACGACGAACACTTCGCGACTGAGCTGGGCTACCTCAATCTTCTATTTCGGTCAACTCATCGGCTCGTATCCCATGACGTATCTTTTGCAGCGATTCAACACACGATACATCCTAGGGCCTTCTGTAATGCTTTGGGCTATAATATGCGCTTCTACTGCTGGAGTGGCTGACTGGAAAGGTCTGTTGGTGCAGCGCTTCTTCTTGGGTAAGTCCGGACATCCAACATCATGGCTTGTGAGACATTGACAGAGTGAAGGTTTTACCGAATCCATTGTTCCTACAGCATTCATGATTACGGTCAGCGGATACTACACACAGTCAGAGCAGGCCCTCCGCCAGACATGGTGGTTCAGCGGTACAGGCTGGTTTACCATCATTGGAGGCGCTCTCAACTATGGTTTCGCACAAATCAAGGGCGGTGCCCTGACTCCTTGGCAGTACATTTACGTGTTAGCTGGAGGACTGACCTTTCTTTTCGGGTTGTGGTGCTTTGCGCTTCCGAACTCGGCCCTCGACGCCTGGTTCTTGACACCTGAGGAACGCATTGTGGCAGTGGAACGGTTGCGCGCCGGACAAACTGGTGTTCGTAACCAAGAGATCAAGTGGTACCAGATTAGAGAAGCAGTATTGGACGTCAAAGTTCTCCTTGTTGCATTGACCATGGCTTCAGCGTACGTACAGCCTTGTGTAGAGCGTTGCGTTTACTGACGTGCTACAGATATACCGTTAACGGTGCAGTTTCTGGATTCGGACCTCTGATCGTCGCAACATTCGGTTACTCGTCCTTGCAATCTATCCTATTTCAATTCCCGCTTGGCGCTGTGTGTGCAGTTGGCATTCCATTGACCGGATGGCTCTGTTCACGATATCGCAACATACGGATCCCGCTTTTGCTCTTGTGCTGCCTCCCAGTCATCGCAGGTTTTGTCATGATATGGAAGTCCGAATGGGGCCACCACCCCGTGACCCCTGTTGCGGGATACTCCATTATAGGGTTCTTCGGTCCTGTCGTGGGGCTCACAGTTACGCTCGGCGCCGCAAATGTAGCTGGAGAAACGAAAAAGAGTTTCATGGCATCTGCTGTGTTTGTTGCGTATTGTGTGGGCAATATCGTTGGACCGCAATTGGTAAAGAGCCAGTCAAAAGCGAAGCACTACCCCGAGTTGTGGACTGGTCTCATTATTTGGTATGTTCCTCACACCCATACCCTTTCCACCCTTAACGCAACGTAGCTGACATGTATTTAGTTATTGCATCACAATCGCATCTGCATCCACTCTTTACTTTATCCTGCACCGGGAAAACAAGCGCAGAGCCGAACTGGCTCTAGATGAGCGTGAGGGTGAACGCCTTGCGTTTAAAGATTTGACAGACAAAGAGAACGTCTATTTCCGGTATGCGTTGTAGCAAAGCCTTATACAGCGTGCTGGAGGCGTTTTATTTGTAGTGCTTGAATTATGGGTGAGAATATAATTTTGAGTTCTTTCCATCTTCATGTTGTCTATCACGTGGTGCTGTAGAATTATTGGATGTTTGTCTCTACTTTATATGCAACTTGAAATGCCTGTTTCGAAGATGAGATCCAAAAAAAAAAAGTAAGATAGCAAACTCTTCAGGAATGGCGAAGTAGGGCTGGATTCACCTACGTGGGACCTGCCCTTTTCCCGACAAGGGCCACTGACATGATATCAGATGCCCAGAAATCGGGATGACTCGCGTGTTGGTGGGTCTGTAAGGGTCGGAGTGGGGTCGATATCAGGAAGCCGCTTTGCGTGATCCTTAGTGCAACTGACGCCTTTGATATCGCTGTGACAAGCGGAGGTTGTGATAATGGATATGGATTACCGGCCCAAAATAGTGGTACCATCAGGTGAGACATTAGCAGAAAAAATAGCATCGGCAAGTGGATCATACAGGCGCAGGCAGCCCTAAAGTTATGTAGAAACGCGTCGCGCTGTAGGAGCGCAATCAGAACTAAGTTGCTGCGTCTCTTTGTGTGTTTGTTGACCCTTTGCGCTATGAGGGAAATCAGGCGCAGAGTTGCTGTTATCGGAGCTGGACCAGCTGGAGCGATCGTTACTGATGCACTGGTCAAAGAGCAGGATTTCGACACCATTCGAGTCTTTGAGCGGCGACATGCAGCAGGCGGTACCTGGTAATTTTATTTTGGATAAGTTCCAACCACAATGTCTAATGAATGGCGTGCAGGACTTTGACGCGGGATCATGAACCTCAAATCCCATCGCTTCGAGCATTGCTGGACGGAAAGGCAGACGTACCAGTGCCTGTGCCGCCCAAGTTGCCTTGTGAAACTCCACAAGACGAAAAGATCAACTCAATGAACCTTCGTTATTCGGACACTGGCGCCCACATTCATCTGCACAGCAATTTGCCGCCTGAAATCATGTGCTTCTCCAATGAACCCATTCCAAAAGTGCTCTCAGATCGAACTTTGGCCAAGTTTGGGGAAGATGCGCCATTCCGCCACAGAGAGGTCATGCAGGCCTGGGTCCAAAAGGTGTTCAGCAGAGGCGGCTCAGAGAATTTCGTCGAGTTCGACACCAGCGTTGAGCGGGTGGTAAAAGGGGACGTAGAGTGGATTTTAACGTTGCGGAAAGCTGCGCCTGGATCAGATAAAGATACATGGTGGCAAGAACGCTTCGACGCTGTGGTGGTGGCTACAGGGCACTATAATGTGCCGTTTGTGCCTAAGATCCCTGGGCTGGCTGAATTCGATGAGAAATTTCCCGGGAAGATACAACACAGCAAGCATTACCAGACGGCGGAAGCATACAAAGACAAGGTGAGCCAGGTCTACTGACGACGCCCGGGGCGATGGTCTAATCTGAACAGCGTGTAGTCGTAGTTGGAGGATCCGTATCAGCGTTCGATGCCCTGCACGACGTCCGGACGGTATCTAAACTACCTGTCATCTCGTCACTACGCAGGCCTTCGCCAGTTTTTGGAGCGGCTCCTTTCACACATCCTGACATATTAAATCGCCCAGCTATAGCTGCGCTTGACGCAGAGACTGGCCGGATAACGTTCACAGACGGTACTCATGCTGACGATGTCGATATCATCATTTTTGCAACAGGGTATGAATTCAGCTTTCCGTTCTTGCAAGACGTGTCACCTAAGAACGGACGGATACCAGGCTTGTACCAGCACGTGTTCCATTCCAGTGATCCAAGTCTGGCTTTCGTTGGTATGGTGACGGGCAGTTTTGGCCTTCGCATCTTTGAATGGCAGGCAGTTGCAACGGCGCGTGTGTTTGCGGGTAGATCGCCATTGCCATCACGTGCCGAGATGGAGGCGTGGGAACAGGAACGGGTTGCTGAGCGTGGAGACAGCGCAGCATTCTGGGTCCTCATGCCGGACTTCGAGCGCTATTTCGAAGAGTTGCGGGCAATTGCGGGCGAGCCAGCACAAGGAACGACGGGACGGGTCCTGCCCGGGTATGATGACGCGTGGGGCGAGGCATTCTGGCGGTTCGTGAATTGGCGCGTGCAGTTGTGGGAGAAGGATGCAGCAGACGCCGCCGCGCGCGCTACTCCGCCTTAGGTCGGCCAATCTAGCTATGCCGACATCTGACTGCGGCATCACGCAACGAATTGCGGCTCGTTCACATCGGTCATCCCCGCAGCTTGGCTTCGACCGCACGACTCATGTTTCAGTAACAAGTCGGCTTATTAGATTGCCCGCTACAGACTTATCCGCACACTTCTGCTCTCATCTGATACAGTCATCATGGCCGCCCGTCCTGTCATTGAATACTACTTTTCTTTCATATCATCATGGTCTTATATTGGCAGCCGTCGCATTCGGGACCTCGCACAAAAGCACAACGCGCAGGTCGTCTACAAACCGGTTGACTTGATGCATCTCTTTTCCGTTTCCGGTGGCCTTCCGGTCAAAGATCGCGCCGTGCAGCGCCAGGCCTACCGTCTGTTGGAAATTGAGCGATGGACCAAGAAGAACAATTTGCCCATCGTCAGGCACCCCAAATACTACCCTGCTGATCCATCGCTCGCCCATCGAGTGCTCCTTGCTGCTATCAGTGAATCTGGATACGATAGCAACTCGATCCACGACTACGTGCTGCGCAGTCAGGACACAGTGTGGGTGAACGAGGAAAACATTGCAGACCCCGATGTTGTGCTGAAGAATGCGAATGCCTCGGGCTTAGACGGCGCCCGTTTGCTAGACAGGGCGAGGCAAGAGAAGGAGTTCTCGGAGCAAGAGCAAGCATTGACTCGCGAAGCTATCAATAGACAATATTTTGGTGCGCCTACCTACGTCTATCAGGAAGAACCGTTCTGGGGTCAGGATCGGATAGATATCCTGGATGAGGTTATCCAGAGTCGCAGGAAGCCAATACCCTTTCCTCCCGCCTAGCCGCGACCTGCACGGCTTCAACCCTACCCTTCCACAGTAGCTATCATTAGTGTTTACCTCTCTGTCGCCTTTGATATTTTACAATCGCGGCCTAAAATCAAGCAAAACTTCAGATGTGCACTCCACGTATCCAAACTGAGTTCGAGTCCAGCCATCGGCAACAGTCCGATGGACAAAAGCTACTGTGCTGACGTGTCAGACCGCGGGCTCAGCCTGGTTACAAACCTCCAGTCATTCAAGGGGCATCAACCGATGAACGAATGCAGAGCTTTCGGTCTACGCCACCCGTCAGCCACCTTGCGGAGAGGAGGGACATGTGCACTTTGCATTACGCCTGCCGACGCGGTAAAATCCGTTCTACCTACTGCCAGGTACGCGACAACCACTTGACGGCACTTTTGTGTGAAGGAAAAATTCTCTGCCACCTGGAGTTACTCCAGGTGGCTCGATCTGTATCGTTCTAAGAATAGGCACACCACGTGGAGACATGCGGCTCCCACTTTAATGTAGAAGTTCCTGCGTTCTCGAACGCCGGCAGCCTGATACCTGGGCCACGGGAGGCTGTATTACGGGCCATCTCACACATCAGACGGCTTCGAGAAACGGACTCTCAGCCTCCCTGCCACGTGCTACAGCAATATACCTCATACCACGTTGTAAGGCGTTCGCTGGCATCGGGGTTGAAGACTTCACTAACTGAAGTCCGGACCAATCACACAGCGGCTCGCTTGTCGATCATCCCAGCTACGGCCCCCAACCTCACTTAAACCTCCGACAGTGACAGATTCTACATTCGCGCGAACAACATGGCGCCCAGTTGTCGCACAGTGCAGTCGTGTGCGATATGCTTGCCTCAAAGCCGGATGGCAAACCTCATTGTACGGCATTCTATAAGGTGCAAGCAAGTGTCCATCCGGTCCTCAACGCCACTTTTCCATTTGTGCTTCTAGCAATTTTGTAGGGTGCCTCATACTGCCCGTTTCAGGAAATATTCAAAGCCCCAGCAAGGGTCCGGAAAGTAGTCAGGAGTACTCCCAAAGTCCGATTCCATCTCTCTTAATATGCACAACTACTGCTACTACCCGTCTACCGGTTCTTGATCGACTCGTGTCCCACTTTACTGCTTACGCCAAACTGGCTCCTACTGTTTGTGCGACCACAAACACGACCACGAACACGAGATGGCGCCCATCGCCAATGGCGTTGTCGCCAGAGAAGATCCAGCGAAGCTGGCCGCTCAACTGGGAATACCACCTGGCGTAGACCCGAGGCCTATACTACTCGCGCTACCGGGTATGATGGGCGACGCTGTACCGCCTGGAGCGGACAGAACTATGACAGTGGATGGGCCGGATCAAAACTGGTTTCTGATTGTCGCGATTGCCTGCATTGCTTCTGCTGGAATCTTTCTGATAATCCGAGTATACACCAAGCTGGCAATCGTCAGATCTTTCGAGCTTGCAGACTGTACGTACCCTTTTGCAGTCGAATGAAACGAACTTGGCCATTAACACGCAGCTAGACTTCCTGTTCTTAACCTTCGTACGTCACGAGGAGACACACCTATATCACAGTAGCTAACCCACAGCAGCCTCTCATCTTAGCAGAAGTGGGAATCGGCTACCAGATGGTGAAATGGGGTTCTGGCGTACATCAATGGCAGGTTACAAATGACCAACTGTTCCACCAGCTCTATGTATGACCCCAAAACGATCCTTCATAATTGTGCGCTGAGCTAACCCGAACAGTGGGCGAACATAGGGCAACTAGTATATTGTCCCCTAAGCTTCTTCGTAAAGATGGCAATCCTGGTCCAATATCTTCGCCTTTTCGCGCCCAGCCGCAGTATAAACCGGGCCATGTTTTTCGGTGCTTGGGGAACAATCATCTCCTGCATCATTCTTTATACCGTACTGGTTTTCTGGACAGCATTTTACTGCCATCCCAGGAAAGCCATCTGGGATAAGCTTACACCCGATGCCAAGTGTTCCGATGTGAACGACATCACCTTGGCTCAAGGCGCTTTTAATATGGCATCGGATATCATTATCCTTATACTCCCAACTTCTGGCCTGTGGTCACTAAATGTCCCCCTGGGTCGTAAGATCGCCGTCACATTGCTATTTGCTACCGGATTGCTGTGAGTACTGTAAGAAATATGAAGCAAATCGTACTGATGAGTACTCAGGGCATGCATTGCGTCAGCTATGCGCATTGTGTTCACGGTCAAAATAGCTCCTGTAATTACCGAAGCCGACGTCTCACACAATGCTCTGTTCATAGGGCTATGGACAGAGGCTGAATGCACGCTCGGATTTGTTGTCGCATGCGCCCTGTGCCTCCCCAAGTTGATCCAGGCTAAAGGCAAGAAGATCAAGAGCGCTATGTCCAAAGCCTCTTCGCCGTTCAACTCTCTACGCAGCGGTTTGAGCAGCATGTCTCGAAGCGGCACCTTTAACTTGTCCCGAAGCGAGAAATCTCGAAACAACACCTTCAATCAATCACGAAGCGACACTATGCATAGCACCTCTCAAAGGAGCATGCAGCAGCCCCAACCCCCCAACCAGTTCGTCGAAATAAACCAGCTCCAACAAAGCCCAGCCTCCATTAACGAAGAGTTCGAGCTTCCTCGTGAACAACGATACACGCACCTCGGTCCACCCTCATCCGGCAGTAGCATGTACTCGCAGTCTATGGGGCCCAACTCTGCCGCCCAAACTCCCGCTTTAAGCAGAGATAACAGCACAAAGACTGTACCGCAGCCGCTACACATGTCAAAAGCATCAAGTAGCAATATACACGAAAGTATACGAAGTCCGACAAATCGGATAACGAGGGATTATATGAGTCCCGAGCAGCTAAGGGAAGAGATCCAGACGTTGCAAGCATTCAAGTTTAACCCTAGTAAACATAGTATGGAGAGCCTGGCGCAGAGGAGAAGAAGTATACCCTTTCAGCATTATCATGAGCAATGAGATTCCCCATTTTTTTATGTTCACACTATCTTGACAACTTCTTGATCCTTTGTGATACCTCGTCATGCTTGCACTTTTAGAAGGGGCTCTGCAATCAATAGTCCGTATACAGTGGACACAATCCTATCCCGTCCTCCATGGTCGTACGAATTGCTCTTGTTCACCTTTTTCGCCCTTAGGGTATCGAGAAGTCACTAGCTGAAAGTTGCAATCATAATTTCTAGTTCATCGCTACGTTCCTCAAGGAATCTATGGGTATCTGTGGATGCCTGCGTGAGATTGCGACTATGAAAAGCGAAAGCTCGCTCTTACGCGTGGCTGTGGCAATGCCGCTAACTCTAACACCACTTGAACCACTCGCCGTTCCGATACTGCGGATGAGGTTACTTTTTTGCTACTGTTTCCCTAGTATTTCAGAAGAGCACCTGTTGTCAAAGTGATCAGACAGGATCAAAGCTTTCTTCAGCTATTTAGATGTGTTGCTGGTCATAACGAGGATGAGCCGTTAGGAAGATAATTGATCGCGCTCAACTTTCCAGGAGGATTATCCCAAGCTCTGGTTCCAAGGCCTCCTTCTCCGTCGCTTTAGAAACAAAAACATTTGGTCGAAGATGTACTGTTTGATCATCCTCGAAGTTTGCGTATTGTTGTCAAAACCTGATCTGCGAACAAAATGGCAGTTCATCTTCATTAAATGCCGCTACGGCCCGATGAGGTGAATCCCTGACAAGATACTATTGTCAAAGGATTCGGATCCACACGCAACTCCATTCCATTATTATCCAAGCAAGACCTTCCAAAACATAAGAACACTGGACCATTCCACTGATACTAATCCGGGCTTTCCGTTTCGCCTTCTACTTCAGTCTTTCCAGCCCACAGCAGCCCAACGCCACATCTCCACACTGCCATACTTGAACTTCACTATTTTGTCGTCCCCCAAATTCTTGAAATTATTAGCGCTTACGTTCTTGTCTTTTTTGAGCTCGAACTCTGGGCTTTCGGCGCCGACGTAAACCTGGAAGTAATCGGGATATTTCTCGCGGTTGAAGATCAAGCATGTACCCCGCTTGTGAGCTTGAACGTCTTTGTTGAAATTAAAATCGAAGCCGAACTCCCAGGGCATGCGACACTCAGCTGCAGATAGCGGCTCAGCAGTGATGGCCAGAGTGAGGGTCGGCATATCAGAAATTGATTCTTTGAAGATCGTTTGTAGACGAACGATACCCCAAGCTGACTTTCCTTTTCCTCCTCCAATATCTTCGGGAAGACGTTCGATTTTCACGGCGAGCTCGTTGATGGTCGCTTCGAATGTTTCTCGGGAGTGGTGGTTGTGTGCTAGGCTGATCTGAAACCCGATATTCTCGTTATCATCCGGATCTGAGAGCTCAACCACATCGTTGAGAAACCTGAATTTCGGGGAGAGGTTGATTTTTAGCCGCCACTTGCTGATGACAATATCGATAACCGTGCCTGTATTTGTATGCATATAGCGAGACGCTGCTTCGGCGTAAACCGGTCCTTCATCAGCCCAGGTTGCAGTATCTTTGTCGCTGTCTTCCGAAGAACTGCTCTGATTACTGCCTTTCTCGCGTGGGCTGTGCGACGTATAGCAATCATCTCCACGCTGGCCAAAGAAATTATTGCGGGCAGAAGTATGGTCCTGTCCACAATCAGATTTTGCGCTAAACCCACTGAAACATCCCTTCGAGCTGGTGTCGGGTCGCTGGTCGCTTGCTTGTTTTGTAGCTTCTTTTGGCAACACGCCTATGTCATCGTTGTAGGCTGACCTCTTTGTCCAGTCCGAGAGGACAGCCCAAGCGACATTAGCATCCTCTATGATCTTCTTGGCGCGCTGTCGATTAAAAGGGCCGAGGTGCTCGGGGTTGTTGTCGCTGACAATCTTCTTGTATGCAACCCAAATTTCCTTGAGGCTTGCTGAAGGACGCACACCCAGAATGTCGTAATATGTAAGTTTAGAATTAGACATAGTGATCCGAGGTTGAGGAAAAGAATGGGTGAGGTGTAAAGAGGGTTATATATGAGTTGCAGCAGTCAAGGTAAATTTACACCGGGTTGAGCCTGCGGTGAATCAGCCTCGATGTCGTTACGTGTTTCTTATTGATACAATCAACTTGATGAGGGTGGCTTGACCATACGTAGCACCCAATCGCCCAATTGTTTGGCTAGAAAATAAGGCAGATGATTAGTCACCGCTTGTTATCAAAAAAATAAACAGGTAGTGTAAAGGTAGACAACATTCGAGCTTTGATCATTTGGTCGTACCTAGGTAGAGCGCGCGTCACATGACAGAACACTTCTTTGTTATACAGAAATCATGGCAGGTAGTATATAGTGAAAGGCAAGAACTTTTCTATGACAAAGCAAGCTGTCTGATGTTGGGAAGATATTACGGTGAGCGCTTAAAGGGGAAGAGAGAGTCCTAGAACATACGTCAACGCTCGAGACGATCAGTAACTTAGGTGTCTCTATATGAATCAAGACAAGCTGGCTGAGGCTAGAGAAGCATTGTAGCGAGCCTTGTATGGGTACGAGGATACCCTCAGCTTAGACCTGGCCGAGTTTCATGTAATTGCATCAAATGCGACCTATCATCTAGATCGGTTGTTTACTAAACGTGAAACAAAAACGAAGATATAAAGATGTATACGAGGGCACCCTCTAACTTCCAGAGCATCTTTGGAGCCGATCTTCTTAATTTTAAAGTGGTCGAAGAAAAGCTTGGCGCCCTACAAACTTCTGATGCCGGCGTCCCGTGTAAGTAGTATTAGAAAAGACAGTTGAAATCTTGCAGAACTTTCTTCTAAAGACTTGTAAGCAAAGAGTTCAAGCATGTCCAAAAGGATGATCTCAATAACCAGGATTGTTTTGGTGGGGTTCGTGGAGTGCCTCCAAAGAGAATATCAAATTGGTTCATATATACTGATGTAAGTCGCAATTTTGTATGAGCAAAGCCTAAGTTGAGTGCTGGTATGTTTAGTTATGCTAATTTGGTCAAATGTTGGACAAAAGCGCTTGCATGGCACGAATCTCATACAATATAGTGACATTGAAAGCTGCATCAAATATACTTCTAAGCAAAGAACTTACTCTTGTAGCACGGGAATAACATTCCTAGGAATACCAAAGGAGCTAATGTTAGGTCAAAATATTTCCAAGCGATATTGGCGAAACATTGTATCTTTGTGTGGCTAAACAGTTTTTTTGCGCACTTTTATACTGCCCACGGTGACGTAAAGCAGAAGCCCTTGAGGAATACAACGCGAAAAAGTGACGAAAATCTATGTGGATGCTACTATGGGTATTTGATTAATTTCATGTTTGCAGGTATATGTAAACAGTCAGGCGAGGCTTCGTGGGTGAGACGGAGAATCTACACATATGTGTCAGCCTAAGTGGATCTTAATGTTGACTTTGAAACCGGAGTTGTGCTAAGGCTGATATTCCCAAAATGTTTACTGGTGACTTTCTTAGGATTTCTGGCACCGAGTACAGGTCAGCCTTCGCTTCTTTGCCCAGCGACGGCCCCTGCGCGCCGAGCAATAGACACAGACCTCGGTGGTCAAATCTCGCCCTTACGTACGATAACACTCCTACCAAGGGTCGCTTTAGCGAGTTTTGCTTACCAGTGAGTGCTTTGTATTGCCAGTCTGTGTCACAGGACGCGTGGTCCTACATTCGAAGGATCGAGACTGCAATTGATATGGTACGGTCGGGAAAGCTGAATACAACGTGCTTCTCGCAATATACTGCAATATATTGTTTCCTATCTGCTGTAGCGTGCCGGAATGTTGTTCTGTTATGATTCAACAGGCTATACGGGCTATGTTTTGGTTTTTATGAACGTCTACTCTTGTAGCGTTTTGCATACTGCGCCGATGAAACACGTGCGCACAAGCACACCATAATTGTGGAATCCTCTTTTGTTACCTCGTGTCCAGAGCTTTAAGCTGAATGGCCCCGGCCAAACTCAGGCGTAACCCAATTTCAGGCATGAAGGCAGCGACACGCGGCCCCCGACAAAAAATCCGGACTGTTAAATACTAGCGAGTTGTCGTTGCTGATTTAGGGCATAGTACAACACAGGTGTACGTACGTATATCCCAAAGCAAGACACTTTCAAGCGTCATCGATCTATATTAACCGAAAAAAAATATTTTGGGGATACTAGGCTAACGAACATCGAGAACATAGCAAGCTCTTGCGCACAACAGCTGGAGGTATAAGACGTCCCTGTATTCCTGCAGAACGAGGCTCTTCAAGCTCACGCCTGACAACTCCGACCATCACTCATTCTCAAGAATCTAATCATGGGCTTCACTCTTGTGTCATTCCTAGCCATCTTCGCCGCCGTCAACGCTGTTCCGGTGGCAAATCCCATTGCCTCTTGGATCAATGAGCCGATTGCCACTATCACTGCTAGCTGGGTCGGTGATGAGCCAACTGCTACCGTCACTGCTTCTGGAGTCGATGCGACAGGCTACTACACGGGATACACTGCTATTGTAGATGCGTCGGCAATACCAGAAAGCAAAGAGACAGCTCCAGTGAAATACCGCTTTACACTCGGGGGCAACATTGTGTGAGTCATAGCGCAGAGCGGAGAAATTATATAAGCTAACGTGTAACAGACTGGAACAGGAGTAAGGTTATCTAAGGATATCAATGGACTCTTGAGGCGAAAGGAATGTCCGACACAGTCCTAGCTAGACATGTGCGCGAAGTCTAGTGACCATGATAGCACATTTGTGTCGCTTCAATGCCAGAGAGTTTGATGGAAGTTGCGAAGCTGGAGATGATTCGAGGAACAGAAGAGATCAATGCAGATATGAGATTGTAGCCCCAACAGTCACTCGTTTTAACAATACATTCGTTGGACATATTGTTTCAGGTTGTTGTCATCGTCGTGATAAAGTGTACACCGTTAAAAACATTCCACATTGCGCAAAAAAGCTCGCGCCGTGCGTTGATGGTCGCTAGTGTTTTCTAATGTATGTGTACGAGCGCCAGTCGTGAGAGGAAGAGTTACGAATCAAATAGATAAGAAACTAGTACAAAGGGAACAAGGTAGCGACGGAGAAGAAGGAATTACTCCTTGTATACAGTTACTAGAGGGTAAGCGTGTGCGATTTCAGGTTGATGGCGTTGTTGAGGAGGAAAAGATTGACGAGGAAGTATGCTCTGTATAGAACTCACGTGACAGGGCGACGCGGCAATTTTGCGTGATGCCATGAACTACTAGCCACGTAGGTCAAGAGCTCTGCATTGCAATAAGGACAGAAGAGATTTGAATATCGCATGTATGCCGGAGAGCCAGACGCAGATGCCAAGTCCGTATATAATTAGAAGGGTGAATGTTTCCGCGGCGTCACAGAACCCGTGCTGTTGGCGGTCTTCCCTACATCTGTGCTACTAGATTAGATATCAATTTGACTAATGTAGCGCAATAGTAGATTTTCATGGCTGAAAATACGACAACGACAGCAGCAGCAGCGAGAAAGGGCTGTAAGATGAGGGGCCTGCACCTAAGTACGAGGGCCATGGGGCAGTCTGGCCGCGCAACAGGGACCCAGTTCGCGGCGCGTTACCTAAGCCAAACAAGAACAGATAAGGACCTCATTCGAGCCTATCATCGGAAGAAAGTATGGAACCCTGGCTTCTGTAATGGAAAATATTATATTGTTGGACAGAGCCGTGCTATCAGCGACGATAAAGAGCACATGGGTGCACCTATAGCCCTTAACTGTGGCAGCGTCTCATTGGCCAACCACAACCATATGATATGATCACTACATCTGTCTTATCTCATCGAGTCTCCATGATCTATCCTAGTTATAGTCTTCAAAACAAGTCGAGAGTACTAAATACTAAGTATTACACGTTCGTTCAAGTCAAGTCACGTGCATTATTATCCCCCGCGGTCCGACGTCATCGGACCCGTGCCAGCCAACACCATGGCACAATCTCACGATCTGCAGTTTGTGCGGCAGGCTTATCCGGAAAACAAAAACGGGCAACCCGCGCGCTCAGTGTTCAGGAGGTTCTTGTTTGGCGAATATATATCTGCACTACTAGAGAAGGTTGCATTAAAACTAGCACACTATCTGCATCGCATTGGGTAGCACCCAACATGGACGAGCAAGTCAATCGTCTCGTGAAGAAGACATGGGGTAGAGCTTCACACTCCCGTCAATCTTGTGAGACGAGGCCTACTGACACTACATAGAAAAATTTCAAGATATACCGCTCTCTAAGCGCCTCCTCATAGCCGTATCAGGCATTCCCGGGTCTGGTATGTCAGTTATCTAAACTATTTCTAATATCACTACCTCAAATCTCTTGCAGGCAAGACCACCCTCGCGGCCATAGTTTCCAACCGCCTCAATGAGCTACACGCTCAACAGTCACCCGGCACCTACAACAGCAACCCGCTTTCAGCCTTTCTCCCCATGGATGGATACCATCTCTCAAGGCGCCAGCTCGATTCTCTACCTGATCCTATCTCTGCGCATGCCCGCCGTGGCGCCGAGTTCACATTCGATGGCGAGTCGTTCTTAAAGCTTGTGCAGAAGCTGAAGGAGCCTTTGTGTCCTGAGACGCAAACCTTATTTGCACCGTCTTTCGATCATGCAATAAAAGACCCAGGCAAGTCTTTCAACGCCTTGGTGTAAGAATCCCGCTGACTTTTTTCACTGTTGTGTAGTTGCTGACGATATTGCCATCGCGCCTTCGATCCGCATCATCATTTTTGAAGGCAATTACCTTTCTCTTGACAAGCCGCCTTGGAAAGATGCCGCAGCGCTAATGGATGAATTGTGGTTTGTGGAAGTTGATTTGGATGTCGCGAGGAAGCGCTTAATCTATCGGCACGTAAAAGCGGGTATCGCCCGAAACGAAGAAGACGCAGCCAAACGAGCGGATGAAAATGATCTTGTCAATGGCAAGGAGATTATGGGAAAGAAATTGGAGGTGCATGAAGTTATAGTGAGTAAAGACGATGACGGGTGGAAGCCGGAGAAACAAGATCATTAGAAGGCACATACTTGCTTGCATTGGTAAATTTTCGGTTAAGAGTACAAACATCGTCATAAATAATCAATTGAGCGCCTCCTCGATACGGAGAAGGTATGCCGCGCTGCAGCACCGAATCGGGTTATTAGGTATTTGGAAATGTGGAAAAGCCTGGAGCTGAAAAGTTCTCGTATTGCGACAACAAGTGTGCAGCTGGCTGGGTGCTTTTTGCCCTCCGCGGAACTACCATATTACGCTCACTCGTCAGTGTAGCTAAACCAACCAACAGACTTGAACATCTTAACAGCTTTGTGCCCTTTCTCCAATATTGGTACGTTAAGCACCCAAAGCACAGATGAGTTTGGACTCAAGCGTATATGGGATGGTTCTAGACCTGGTAGGAAGGTGACCAAGATCAGGCGCGGCTGGAGCAGGCTGTAGGTGCCGTCTGCACTTATCTCGAAAGAGAACATTCTGGCCCCATCGTTTTCCGTTCGGGTGACCAAATGCCAATCGTTAATTCAAGTTCATGCTTATTTATCGAGGTTAGAGCCGAGCTTCCGTATCCGGTTCCACCAGCAAGGCTGAAACTCAGCCTTGTGCCTAGGTGCGATCCATATACGTTGCCTGCCCCGCTGCTAAGGCTCGTGAAGCACCCAACACCTCAGAACTTGTTGTAAAGTTAAAAAGCAACATCTTTCTCGACCATGTCGCATGCCGCGCGCAGAAAGGCGCAAGACGGCCAGTTCTCCTCGCGGCCGCCTCCTTACACAGGCCGACCGCCTCCCGAAATTCCTGTCAGCAGAAACTCTAAAACAGATGGACTCGAGAAGCCTGGCCAGAATCGTGGTTCCATCTCGAGAGCAAGCGAACGATATGCGACGAAACCGTTCCCCGAGCTTTCCCCACACAGCCCGAACGAGCAGGGCGCAGAAGATACGTACCCAAAGATCTGTGGGTTCTGCGATTTAGAGAAAACACCACTATGGAATTGTTCCTACTGTGACACGAGCTTTTGCGACCCTTGTTGGGATCAACAACTTCCACATCGACCCGGGAAAAGGGGCCCAGATGGATTGCCTCACGAAAAAGCCAATCCAACAATTGTGAAAAGGCTGAAGGATATCTTGACACCGAGCCAGGACCACAACGAGCAACACACATTACATCTGGAGGATGAGGACACTACGTGGTTCGGCTTGGATCGCGACAATCAGAACCGGCCAATCTTCCAAGATTACGGCCGCTATTCGACTATTATGGTCGAGAGCAACTACGGAGACTACAGGTCTCGATATCCACAATTAGTATCATTTATAGGACAGACCGGTGCAGGGAAAAGCACTCTCATAAAGATGTTGATTGATCAACAAGAGAGGAAGTACGGAACTCGAGAGTGGGGTTTCCCTTCTCCAGTAGCAGGGTCATTGGCCAATGGTGGCAGTGTGCCAACATCCGGTGATGTGCATCTTTATAGTGACCCTAAGACTTATACATCAGAGTATCCTTTGCTCTATGCCGACTGTGAAGGCCTAGAGGGCGGCGAAAATACGCCGATGGCTACGCAATACCGCAGCAACGCACCTGCTCCACACAAAGATAAGAGGAGGGACGAGTATCCACCCAGAGAGAACCGCAAGCGGAAAAAGATCACGAAACCGCTTCACTGTACGCAAAGAGATATCAAGTGGGCAAATTCACCAGAGACGTTGAAGCGGCAGTACGCAGTCACAGAGCTCTATCCTCGCTTGCTGTACACTTTCTCTGATGTCATTGTGTTCGTTCTTCGAAACCCAAAGTATGTATTCCCAAGTAAGTATCAAAATCGTTTGCTGAACAGATACAGGGTGTTCGAATCTACGGTCATCTCCATGCTTATTAACTGGGCATCCACCTCGCTTGAGAAATCCTTGAACCAGCCTACGCTCCCTCACGCCATCATTGCGCTCAATGCAACAGACACGAAAGTTAACCAGGAGGAGTGGGATCCAGAGCATGCTACAAGGCTCCTCATGTCCAGCGTGTCAGGTGCTATCGATAGAGACCCAACTTTCCGCGCTCTCAAAGAACATTGGTCCGAGCAAGGTAAACACATTCATACCATGAAAGACTTGCTTGAATGCTATTATTCTTCAATCACCGTGGTTCGCATCCCTGGAGAAGGGCGCTACATGATGATTGATGATCAGGTCGAGAAGCTTCACGACGAAATTACCAAACGGTGTAGTGAGTCTTTCAACGCCAAACGCAGGTCACGCATGCTCTCAAACTCAGAAACCCTGAACACTTATCTGCAATGCGCGTTCGACCACTTTGCGCAAGACCTTCATCAACCTTTTGATTTCATGGATATCTCGTTCAAAATCAACCCGATACCTTCGGACTTTGGAGGTAACATACTTAAGTTGGCCGCCGCTATGAAAGCTAGATATGAGGATCCGAGAAGCCTGTTCAAAGATCTGAGCTACATGGTCGCGTCATGCATACTGTTAGATTGTGCACGCCAGAACCTGAAAGGTGCGCAGTCCTCGATCAAACGTCCCAAAAAAGAAAATAAAATAGAAGGATAGAAAAAGAGTTATGCTAACATACATGTAGGACTCGCGGAACAAATACTGGATAAACACTTTCTTCCTCATTGTGATTACGCGCTGGAGGATTATTGTGCCATATTCTGTCCATGCACATTCCGCAACAAGCGTGGCGAAAAATGCGTAAATGTCAAGGAGCGTCACTCAAAAGGCCACCAGAACAAACGTGGTCACATCATTGGCACAGGTCCATACGAAGCGTACTTCACATTCGACAATTTTATGGAAGACTGGGCGCATCATCTACGAGGTTGTCTCACTGACTTCCAGAACGTCCTTAGCTCTAAGAGGATGATGTCTCCTTCTACTGACGAAGTACAGATCGTCAGCAAGATACATCATGCTAACATGAATAAGTTCTATAGTCGCGTGGGAGGGGCTCAGAACTTTGTCAGCCATACTACGTGTTTTTGCTGTTTGAGGGAACTGGCTGAACACGCACTCCCTTGCGGCCATGTTCTTTGCACACCTTGTGTCAAGGGCTACGGTAAACCACATAACGACCTCTCAGGCTCCTACACCATCGCTTCCTGTCCGTTGCACGAAATTGATACTATATTCGCTGCTTCTTGGGAGGTACACTTTAAACCACCTCTTGCGGGTGTCCGTGTACTTTCTCTAGATGGGTATGTTTGCCCACGAAGTTACAAGCCATCACTAATAACTACAGCGGTGGAATGAAGGGAATAGTCATCCTCGAGGTCCTTCGACAGCTCCAGAACGAATTGCGTAACATCCCCATCCAAGACTTCTTTGATCTTATTGTGGGTACCAGGTATGTCGTTCTACACGATCCAAGCGATCAATAATCAGACTCCTCCCAAAATTGAATGAGTTTACTGAAAATATACTTAGCACGGGAGGTATTCTAGCGCTTGGTCTCGGTATCAAGAACTGGCCTGTGAACCACTGCATGAATCTCTTCGTAAAATTAGTCGACAGGGCATTTACCCCTAGATTTTTAGGTGGTGTTAGCTTCGGTAAGCCAACCTACCGCACCGCTCCCCTTGAGGAGTCCTTGGCAGAATGTTTTGGGGATGAGTTTATCTTTGGAGGCAGGCCAGAAACACTTCTTGCTTGCACAAGAAAGGTGGCGGTAACGGCCGCTACTGAGACTGGCGAACAAGCTGTGGTCTTCACGAATTACAATCGTGCAGACGATGAAGAAGGTAGGAATATCACTCGTTTGAGATTCTTATGCTGATTATGTTCAAGTCGGATATCGACTAATCCGACCTGATGATCCAAAGAACGATCTTCGGTTACGTGAAGCGTAAGTAATTATAGAAGCTTGAAAGGTGGTGCTGTGCTTACCCATGCCTAGGGCTCGAGCTACATCTGCCGCCCCTACATATTTTAAACCTTTCAGGAACTCACGCACTGCAGAAGGTTTCGTAGACGGGGCGATCTTTCATAACAACCCAGTAAGAATTGCAAATTACGAAAGCAAACTCCTTTGGCCCGACGTCGAAGACCGCCATCCAGACATTCTTCTTTCCATAGGCACTGGCCATCATGGATCAGACATGGATAAATCGCTCCACGCTACACGCTCCGACAGAAGGCGCATGCCTTTCCGCAAGGTGTTCGATCAAGTCAAGCCTTCAATCAGCGAAAATCGCTCTATGCCCGCACTGAGAGCCTTCGGTGAAGTCGAGAATTGGGTCACCATCTTCAAGAAACGCATTGAGAGCGTCCTGGATGCTGAACTGACCTGGAAAGAATTTCGAAAAGAAATCCGCAGCAAATATTCAGATATTGCTGTTGAGAGATACATACGCGTCAACCCGATGACAAAAGATCGAACCCCGAAGATGGACGACAAGGACAAGGTACACATCTTGCACGATGAGATAAAAGGGAGTTTAACAAGAAACGATATGCAAATCAAGATCAAAATGATTGCTTACCGACTCGTGGCCAGCTCGTTTTATTTTGAAAAGTCCGGGCCTTCTAGAGAGGCAGGAGGTCACATTACCATAACTGGTGAGCACCTTTCATATATTATCAAAGAGAGCGGGTATTGACCTAGACAAGGCACAATTCGCTGTAGGTTTGCAGCGGGATCGGAGCACCTGCGCAACCTTGGAGAATACATGCGCAAGCACCAGCGAGGACAGAAATTCCAACCTTTCTTCCGCGTGCAAGAAGTCAACCACGACGAAAGCGCTCACAACATCCCGATTACTGCCCAAACCATACGAGATATGATCGAAAGGGGCTTCTTTGACTTGGGATCCATTGCAACACCCGTCACTTCAGATGTCTCAATAGTGTCAATTAATTTACACTTGACGGATGACAAAGAGAGATACTACATACGGTCCGGGTTTCCAATAAGCGGCTTCCCACGAAGCCTAGCCGACGAAGAGGCTCTAAAAAGAATACGTAAGGTTTGCGCAAAACTTCATTGAATGCTTCTAACAGGTTCAGCTTCGCCTTCTGCATCGATTCAAGAGCGGCCGAGGATGGCCTCCAAAAGGCAGTCTCTGCGCGAGAAACGCCACAACGTACGCCGCTCTCTGGAGCGGCCGTCAAGCGATAGCAATATCTCCTACGAACTCTATGGCTCGTCTAAACACAACCTCAAATCGAGGTCTACCATGAGCTTCCCCGAGACTCCTGATGACGTTTCATCTTGGTCTCAACGTCGGATGGAAGCAAGTCGCCCTCCCCTAAAGCCCATACACCAGATGGCAGATGGCGGGAACGCTTTTACGCCAGGGCCTGCTTTGCAAGAGGAGCTATTCGAGCTTGATTCTGAGCCTATCATGCGACCTGATGAAGCGGGCCAGTCAGAGGAGAACGACGAGACTTTGGCGCAGGTGCTCGAGCGTAGCCGCTACGATGCGCGGCCAGCGCTAACGAGAACCGATACAGGAACTGACGAAGAAGAATTGGCAAAGGCTATATCATTGTCTTTGCAATTCCAATAGGCTCGCAGGGGGAGAGGTCTTCATGGATTTTTTGCTTCGTTTGCCTGCTGTTGATTGTTTCCGGCGCCACGGAAGTCGTCTGGGTTTGACAGTTGGTTCATAGTCTTTTGAGATCCTTCGCAAATACACCTAATTAATAATACACCTATAACTCATACGTCCACGCAAGCTAAGCATATAGTGACGTCCAGGGTCTATTCCACAAGGATACTTCTCATCTCACTAGAAGCACCGCACCAACATTTCGTCCCTCACCAACCCTCAAACCCTCCCTCCCTTCATGACCCCACGTCCATCAAACCACTCATCAAAATACCCTCCGCAATCCGCTCCGTAGGACCATATAATTTCTCAAACTGCAACCTCTTAAACCCTCATCATTACACTCATCCACCCAACAACGACAAGCCCTCATCATCAGACCATATCCACATCTCGAGCTAAGCTTGTATCCCAGAGGGCATGCGGAACAAACAAGGCCACATACACGCAGCACGCAATCGTGCCCACATTAAAAAGTTCAACCCCACGACATGATACAATTTGAACTTTGTTTCATTACAAGGTATATATAACCGCTCACGAGCACTTCACACTTTCCTCAATCTACGCTCTCTCCGTGGCAGCAGCCGCCTCCTCACCTCCTCAACTCAGTAAGAAATGTTAAGAAAATCTCCCGTCCAAATGAATGCCGCACACTTTTCTTGTACCACTTCCACACACACGTGTACATATATACGTCTCCATCTCCATCCTTGCACAAACGCAGGGTCCGCCGCCTCGCGTTACACCAGCCTCCTCCGTACAACCCAACACAACATGCTGAGGTTAAACCAACTAACCATTCAATGCTAATACCTGCGCTCGGTGCAGGGGAGAAGGGGAACAGAAGCGACCAGATGATCAAACTCATCTCAAACAAGTGCTGCAAATTCGCCTAATAAACGCCACCGTGGATATATAGTCGGGATGCTTAAAGAGAAATAGAAAAGACATGATCAAGTAGATCATTGAATGACCTAAAAGTTCTGTGCGATGCCGCTATTTCCTTGTTGCGGGAATACTGACGGATTCTCGATTCTTGTGTTTCGTCGTGCAGACACATCTCTTATGATGGGCTGCTGGCCTGTACCGTATCCATTATCGTACGGGCCGTTGGAGGGGTAATACCCGTTGTTGTCGTAGTACTCTTGTGGATGGTTCATAGGGAGAGGGTAGTCACCCGAATTGTCTGATCGGTCGGCAGCAGAGTAGGACGAGGAGGCATTGGATGGGCCGCGGTGGACACCGGCTTGATTCTGGTTGGCGGAGGGAGCGGCACCAAGCGCGCCAATGCCATCAGAATCCATCGTCTCTCGTCGGCCGTTTACCAGAGGATCACCAGAGTGGGCGTCGGAATAGGCGTTCGTAGGCGATCCAGGGTTCGCGTAAGCATCGGGATTGCTGTTGCTGTCTGAGTAGGTCATGCCGCTTGTGAGGGTGGTAGAGGCCTTGCGGTTGGAGCTGGTGGCGGTGTTACCCCATCCTCTATATCCACTCTGATCCTCTGCCATTTCCGACTGCATGCCGACTGCGGGGAGAGTAGGGTCCTCGTTGGGGTTGAAGCCATACTCTTCCACCTCTTTCCTGCGGGCCTCTTCTGCATTCTTCCTTGACTTGCGCTTCCGCCAGAACCAGATTCCAGCGAGCAAAAGTAGTGCGACGGCGACGACAGGAATGACAACAGCGATGGCCGTCTTTCCACCGGGGCTCAACCCGCCATCTGCTGCTTTTGATCCCGGCTGCTGGAGAGTAGGGTCAGATGAATCGGTGCTTGAGCTTGTCGGTGCTGTGCCGCTGGACGTGGGATTAGGCGTGTTGGACTTGACGATTGTTTGAACAACCGTGACAGGGGTAGGTGTTTCATCGGGCCTTGTCGCACTTGGCGTAACAACGGACGTGATGAACTGGGTAGACGTCGGTGTTGATGATTCGGCAGTAATGGTCGATGTTGTGGCAGGTGGAGCGGACGAGGACTCATCAGCCGACGACGAGGGTTCGGACGAGGATGGTGGAGCTGAGGAAGACGGCTCTGGGGCCGACGATGAGGGTGCCTCGGAGGTTGATGGTGGTTCAGTCGACGCGGGCGGGCTGCTGGGCAGCGTTACGGGCGAGCTAGACGCATCGTTGGTCGGCGCTGAAGAAGGCTCAGTTACGGAATCCGACGAAGGTGGCGGCTGCGATGAAGGCTGCGAAGAGGGCTGCGAGGGTGCGGGCGTAGGCGACGGGCTCGCAGAGGGCTCGTCTGTAGTGGGCGCTGCAGAAGGGGATGTTGGAACAAGGCTCGGTTGCGATTCAGAGGGAGAGGGCTGCGAAGGAGAGGATTGTGGAGCAGAAGGTGAAGGAGAGGGAGGAGTAGAAGAATCAACGAGAGGCGACGTACCGGCCGTGCCGTTTGTGTTGGACATGGTGAAGGGTGGTGGAGGAGAGAAGAAGCAGCGCTGACAATGCTAACAGCGATGGGGTGAGATGCGCTGTGTACTAGGCAATTGAGGCGTGGCAGTGGTCGCTGTGTGTCAGAGTTGCGATACGAGCGCCTTCCTAGTCGTGGAACGTGTCAGGCAGGAGCGATGGGCGAAGCCTCCCGGCACAGGAGTGGACGATCGCTCACGCACGATTGTTGACGTTGGGTGGAGAAGGGCGGCGAATCCAGCAGCGCGAACTGGGACGGTCGAACAGCGCGCGCAGAGGAGTGGAGAAGCAGTGAGGAGGCGGCGATCCCAGCAGTAGGCTGAGAGGCTGCTTGGGCTCGGCTCGCGTCGACCCTGGCGAGCTTGGAACACGTCGGGATCGGGGCCCGGCTCACAACACGACGCAAATTAAGGCACGCGCGGAACAAAAGGCGACGATCAGGACGGCGAACGACTGCGATGGGGAGTGCCGGTGGGCAAGGCGGTGGTGTTCATTTTTATCGTTATCGTTATTATTATTATTGTCGCGCAGCAGCTGAAGGGCGCCAAGCTGCAGACTCGACTCCAGACAAAAAGCGGAGTCGACTGCGAGCCAATCCGTCGCTTTCACTCTAGCGCGGCCCGTTTGGGAAGCCGCACCAACGCTGATGGCGCGCCGGATGCAGCGCCTGCGGCTGTGTTTTGCGCCCTCTCTCGCTCAACAGCACGAGTCCACGGCGCCGTGAGCACGAAGAAGAGCATCTCGTCGCTCGCCGTCGCATGGCTGCCATTGCATCATGTCGCTCGCGCTGGGCCGCCGTCCCCCACTTCCAGGGCACCATCCCGGCTTCCCAGCGTCATGCCCGGTGTTTCGCCCTCAGTCGCACCTGCCCTCGCTGATTGGCTCCTGCCGGCCCTGCCTATTAATATCACCGTTTCCTCGGCACGTTGCACCCCCATCCATGCTCGCTCTTTGTGCTCTGCGTCGCTGACTACGCCATCCAAGTATTGGACCTGCCTCAATCGGCTGTGCTTGATTATACTCTGCTCACAGGCTCATCATCTCAATAGCGCCGATCCCGCAGAGTCTTCTCCTCGTTTCCCCTTCGGTCCTTCACCGAGCTGTGGTTTTTTATTGACAGCAGATCACTTGCAGCATCGTGGCATTCATGGGAAAAGTCTGTCGCATGACGATGATGTCGTCGCGCGCTCCGCCGGGTCGCCGGCAATTTGCGCCCTAGCTCAGGGGACCCGAGTTGGCAGCAGAGCGGCGCGCCACGGCTGCTGTCAAGGCGACGGAGCATTATTAGCGTACCAGGAAGCAATGTCCGATCGCTACCTTTGTAGATCGCGATAGAGAAGCTCGCTAGAACTATTTAACGAGAACCGAATGTCAAGAGCAATGCATTCGAATATCCAAAGTTAAGTTGTAGCTATGCCTGTAATGAGAGGGACACAGGTTGTTGCATAGCGCACACCAGCTTCACTATACCTCAACTATCTCTCTTTGCTATCAGTCGTCTTCCATTTCTTCTGTTCCAATTCACGCCTCTCTCTTCCACGCCTCCTCGAGCGCATCAAGGTCTACGTCCCATGGTACATTCTCTAGATCAATTGCAAAATCCACCCCCTTTCTCTCGACCCCATCTCTCTTCGTCAAACCATATCGTTTCGGATCATACTCCCTCGTCTCCTTGAAGTTCCCAGGATTCACCTGAATAATCTTCGTCACTCTGCCTGCTTTGAGGCTTTTCTTCAAAATCGGCCACTCGTCCTTTGCAAACACTCTTCCAGCTTTCGGCCCTTGAGCCCAGGGCACCATGACATACACCACGCCTCTTGCCTTCCTTGCAAACACCTTCGAAAAGCGCTTCGCAAAGAGCTGGTTCTTCTTCTCGTTGTACGCCTTTCCGTTGGGCCTCATGTACTTCAACGTATAGCCCTTTGGGTAGGCCAGTTCGTCGTGTACCAGCTTTTTTTGTTTGGAATACGCTTCCGTCTCGGGCCACACACCGGACCAGAATATCGCTTTGTCCTTGGGAACCTTGCAGTATTTCGTGATGGTGGCTTCGCTAGGGACGGGTTGTTCCCAAGGCTTCTTCTTGGTTTTGGGTTTTGCTTTCGTTGTTTTTGGCTTCTTCTTTGATTTTGGCTTTGCCTTCCCTTGAGGTCGCTTTTTGGTCCTCGACTTTGGCTTCGGACGCGGCCGTGAGCTAGTTCGTCCACCGCGAACACGAGCCCGTGGGAGGATCTCGGCTACTGTGTCTCTTGTATCAATAGGCACGACGGCGACTTTGGACGTGGTTATGCCTCTCGGCACCGACCCAGCGGTGATTTGAAGAGCGTCATTTTGTTGAATGGGGCCTGCGATGGCGTTTAGGAAGAGCACGCCGAGAGCGAAGACGCTGGCGGTACTGGAGAAACGCATCTTGCCCAAAGGAAATACGTCAAACAAATGACGTGATTGGATAAGTTAAGTCGGAGTACGAAAGAATGACAGCAAAATGAACGGACGGTGGCTCAATAGCACCTAGAACGAAAGTTTGAAAGGAAAACAAGTAAACAACACGACACCGTGGCCAAAAGCAATGGATATCGAGATGATGGAGAAGGGAAGTGTTCCTGTCTAATGTTACACAAGCCCAGTTTAATACTCCTCTCCAGGTGAACCTTCACCGCAGCCACTGTAGGAACTCCGTCCTGCGGAAATTCCTCAGGGCCTTACATCCAGCGAATACGAAATAAATGCGACCGGTCATCGCCCGCCTAAAAACCAAGGTACCCGAAACAAAACCAAACACATGCGTCGGACATTCAATATGGGCTGTACTTTGCGAACCAGGGGCCACACAATTGTATTTCAGAAGATTCACAGGTTTCAACCAACGACTTGCCACGAGAAACATATTCATACTTCAATGATGGCTTTTGGGTCAAAAAGCAGTTGAAGATTGGAAAATAAAGTCTACATTTATTCGCACCGAGTCTGTGAAAGAGGTCGGTGATGGCTCGCTTACAGCTCGTATAAGACGGGTTTCATACAGGCTGAGCTTATGTGTATCGTACGAGATAACCAATCGACGATAAAGATACAAAAGGTACACACTACTTGGTTTTGACTGTTTGTTCTGTGTCGGTATTTAAATGTACGGCACTCCTTACTATGGTTTCGAGACTTCCTTAGGATCCCATGCATTGCTTCCTATGTCCATCTCCAAGCACTATGATTCGCATACACTTTCTGCTTACGTCTATCATGCTTGTCCTTTCCCAGAGTCTTTCAACTTCTCATCCATACAGGTCGATGCAGTATGCATATAGCAGGAGTCTGTCGGATATGTTAATATGGTGTCTTAGTATCTCATAGATGCAGAAGAAGCGCGTGTTAAGAATTCCACTACAGCGTTTTTCAATGATGGAATGAATTCAAAGTTTCGCATCAGGCATTTCCAGAATTTTGAAAACGTCATGTGGTAGTAATACGCAGGTACGTGGTAGGTAAACTGTAAACGCGTTCGCGTGCGATACCGTCACTTAGCCAAGACGCTTACCTGCAAGGCGGCACAGCTCCCACTTGGGGCACTTTCCCACCTTTGCCTTTTCTGTCGTTTGTTCACTTTGGTCGTGACGTTACTACCAACTTCTCTGCTCAACCCCGTTTATAAGATGGACATTATTATATACCAAGCACGCAAGGTATCGCGTAGCGGGTCAATCCTCCAGTCGGCTTGGCGCGGCCGTGAGCGGTTGTTTGTGACATGACCTCATCATTTTGCCGGCGCTGTCCATGCGCAGGATACATGCGACTTCCTCAACAGCCGGCCTCGTTCGACCCATTGAAGGATCGCGACCATCGTACACGCTGACATTAAGGTTATCGAATCGCCATGGTACTCATACCAGGTATCCTACCGCCATCGCGCAGCACATGGCAAGCCGCGTGTACGCTGTTTCAGTACTTCCCTGTGGTACGTTTGTTCTGCGCATATGGAGCGCAAGACGGCCGCGAGATTATGGCTTACATTTCGTGCAGTTGACATCGCTCCAATGGGTGCTCGACTGGTATCCTATGGGCAAAACGTCCAACAGCTCGCGCCTTAACATCCCCGGCAAGTGGGGTTGGGCAATTACTGAGTCCACAGGTTTCACCACCCTCCTATATATAATGTGGACTCTGCCCGAGCAGCAAGGTATTAAGGCGCTGCCATGGGGCAATTGGACAATGGCAGGCTGTTTCGTACGTTCTCTTTCTCCTGGTAACCTTCCTCCATAGCGTGCTAACCGGGTCGTATCGCAGGTAATCCACTACATCTACCGCGCAATCCTCTCCCCACTGTTCCTAAACCCAAGCATGTCCCCCGTGCACGTAGTCCTCTGCCTCGGCATGTCCCTCTTCCAAATCTTCAACGCCATCTCCATCGGCGGCTGGCTTGCCGGCTACGGTCCCACCACTACACGCGACTGGGCAGGCCGCTACTGGTCCATGGAAATCGGACTCATAATATGGGCATGGGGCCTCCTTGGCAACGCCTTCCACGACGACGACCTTCGCGAGATCCGCCGCGCCGCGGACCGCAAGCAGCGCAAGGAAGCTGAGAAGACTGGCAAGCCGGTCGAAGGCGTCGAAAAGGTGTACATGATTCCGAAGAACGGGCTGTTTAGGTATGTGCTATATGCGCATTACTTTTGCGAGTGGATCGAGTGGGCGGGATTCTGGGCTGTAGGCGGCTGGGCGTGTGTCCCTGCGAGGACATTTTTGATTAATGAGATTGCGACTATGCTGCCGAGGGCGTTGCAGGGGAAGAGGTGGTATGAGAAGAAGTTTGGGAAGGATAAAATTGCGGGTAGGAAGGCCGTTGTACCTGGTTTGATATGATGTGTTCGCTTCACTGGCTGGTAATAGTGATGTTTCAGCACCATTATGTGCCAGTCATCGAGTTATTTTCTCGTTTTTAAGAGGGTGAAAGAATTATTTCGGAAGCTCGACTGAGCAAGGCTTCTCCATATTAATTACTACTACAGCTACATTCAAAGTAACACAGGTTGTTTACATAACTGTTGCACCCCATAACCCACTGACCAAGCAACTTCCCGCTCCGCTCGCCCAAAGCATTCCCTCGGCTGGGACAGAAAACAGAAGAGTGGCCGAATGCCAGCATAATATACAGGTCCTCGTTATCCTCGAAGAAGCACTTGCTGTGTGTTTAAATCTAGTCGATGCCGAATTTGGGCCTGGCACGGCTGTAGTGACGAGTTGTTTTATGGTGCTAATTGCGTTCATATACTTATTCTATGGTAACATGACTACTTCAGGTACCCAACGAATGTCTGCATGATTACCAAATCGCCCACTGCAAAAATATTCATAGCAACAAACTTGTTTTATCAGTGTGAGAACACGAATCGTCTATAATCCTAAGGTGATCATTTCATCAGCGACTAACTCCTCAGACATGATAACTAGGACTTTACACCGTACCCCTCCACAGCTACTCACCCACAACAACTAGACTCATCTACTGTTCCACAAATCGACAACCGCCATGACAATAAACAGTCACATCACCGGCCTCACCACCACCCAAGACGTCTACCTAGTTCGAAACAAATCTTCCTCATCAGGCATACAAGCAGAGGACTTCTACCTTGATAATAGCCCCTGAGCATGTTTCATCGCCCTAGACATGTACCAAACACTAGACTCAGCACTTCGTCGTCTACAAAATGAGCGCAAAATGGAGGGTAACCTCATCCCGTTCCGCCACGACCGTAAAAGCGCAAAAGCCAAAGACTTATCGTTCGGAAAGGGAAGAGTGAGGACTTGATTAGATAAGGTAGCATATAATGTACTTGGGTTAAGGGGAGGGAGTTTAAAATTTGAATGGGTCGGTGTGGTTCGGGGAGGGGTATGATGGATCTTTTTGTAGTTTGCGACTTGACTTGGTGGGTTTGGGTTCTGGTGCTAGAAAAGCTTTCTGGATAATTGTTTGGATGAGCGTGATTATGCGGTTTGGTTAGTTGTCTAGAAATGAAAATGGCTTTAGTAAGACAACACATGGGTTGTTTGACCGAAGGTTCTGCGATGTGTATTGTTTAGCATAATCACGTCTTATTATATATGTGATGGAGCTCTTGGTCTCGTGTTTTTCAACCAGATTGGTGAGTATAACGAAGGGACCAGTTGTGTTGACGGTATCATGATCCGATTTAAAGGCCTAACGATAAAGCATGCATCAATTTGCAAACATAATTATGCAAAGAGTGGAACATTCGGCGTTGCATACGAGCTTGAGAAGGAATCGCTGTTCATGTCGATCAGAACGGGATATTTCTGATGAAACATAGAAACTCTGTGCGGTACTGGAACGCAAAAAATGTTTAGAATAAGTTGGAGAATGTGTATAATAATGCAGCAATAGTCAGAACGGTCTCATCATTGTACAATGGAAGTCGTTATACCAGGGTGGTTCAATGTTAAGCATACGACGGCTAAAATTTGTCGTTTGCAGCACGATCGTTATATCAGCGTGTTTCTATCTCTCGACGATTCATAGACGCAACACTGGTTATGCACAATTAGTTTGTTTATCATCAGCTATCCTGCATCACATCTTCGGCTTAATCGAGTGGATACACAGCGAAAAGTAGTAAAATCATCCGGAGAAAGCGTTGAAGTGTCTAATTCCATCTGAAAAAGTAGAAATCTAAGAACTCTACAAATTGATACCAGGTGCCTCAGTAAAGAAACTGAAGGAAGGAAACAACAGCCTGCCCTCTTTTCGCGAAAATATACGCGTATCTATCCTAGGTTGATCAGGTCTAGTTCAGATGCGCCCACTTCGAACCCGAAAACATCACCCTTCTAGCATTGTCCACCAAGTACATCTAGCCCCAATGGCTTGAGAACCGTCGAAAGATTGACAGTAGGGTTTGTCGGATCCCTGCAGTATACAGTCTTATCATTGTGGTATTCAATGTTGAAAACTGCTTTCTCTGCTACGGTGAAGGGCCTGTACTCGGGGCAGTCCCAGCTGTCCGGGTCTTCGGGCTCCGTCTCATGGCATTGCTCGTTAACAGCAAATTCGACCCAGTCAAGGACTTGCTCGGAAATCTCAAGAGCGTTTTTCAAGCCAGTGACAAGGTTATACTTCTTCGCAGTATCGGAGAGCCATTTGACGTAGTCGATGTACACTTGATTGTCGTACGTGAAACCGTCCTGGTGCGGCTTGCCACTGTCGTCCTCGCTCTGTTACAGTCAGCACAGCATTACCAATGATGAGAGATGCCACTTACATATCCATCGATATTGTCGGGATCAATTGCGTGGCATCCGGCCTGGGCAGCTCTCTGAATCCTAGCCTCCATAATAGTTTTCACATTGGCGCTCTTCAGATCGAGCCACCACTCATCCCAATCATCCATCTTCTTCCCATAATCAGCCGGCTTGAACAACGCTTGGTCTTCACGCCAGGGCTCATAGGTTCCAGCGCTGAAGTAGCAAACCACAGTCTTTGTGCTCGCGAGCTCTTTGATCCAGCCTTTTGTATTCTTTGACGTTGAATCATTGTCTTCAAGGTCAATATCGAGAACAGTTCCTGTTGCTGCCTTCAACTGCTCCAATGGGACGACCGCGCCGTCTTCGCCTTGGAGAACAATGTCCCATACAGTCCCCGGCTTAAAGCGAGCATCTTGACGGGGAGCAAGCGGTGTCGCGCTAGCCAAAGTAGCGAGTGTAAGGACGGTGGAGTAGTGCATGTTGTATAAAGATTGTTCCTCGAAAAGAAGGTGAAGCACCAGAAGGTATTGTGAGACTTAGACCAAATGTTGGGAAGGACCTGCAATTGATGCTGATGGGTCTTAGAAACAGTCTTCAACTACACTTATATAGTTCCATTAAACGCAAAATCCTTAGGCAAACAGTATCCACGGGCCATAGTCGAATGATGATCCCGCATTGCGTGGGGCGAAACATCCAAGGACCGAAACAACCACGCGCACAAGTGCATGATCAATTTTTGATCCGTTTCCGTAGGATCCAGGTCAAATCCAACTGCGAAATGGGATCCTGGATGTTCGATCCAGTGGTCTAGAAGGATATGATGCCCACGTGCTAGCTCCGCATAGTCGGCGCTCGACTAAGCTTGTCCTTAATTATTTAGACTTTCGAATTACTAACAGGGCAGTGGCTGAAGGCGTTTAGTTTTTTCGGGGGATGGCGAGCTTACGTTCCTATAGTGTGCATTCTATGTGGACATTCGTGAACATTGACTGCACTTGCTGGAGAACAATGTGCTTCTTCCAAGTCATATCTCTTTTTCGATAGAAATAGAAACGAATATCGTGATTCTAACGCGCCTGAATTAGGTAATGAATCCTTGGTATTGGTATGGCGATCCGGCGAGACCCGTCTTTCTTTTCCACAAGCCCACCTGTTCCTGACAACGTAGTCTTCACTCCGCTCCATGTCCGTGCAGTTAAAGAACGGTAGCTTATAGAGGATAATGGAGGTGGGTCTTTACTCGCGCGATAGGTGGAATGATCGGCCGTGCATTTCCATCGAATGTAACACAATTGTGTCCGTGCGACGCGTAAGTTAATGCCTGCTGGCTTGTGCTGTAAGCACTTGTACTGATCTTAGAAAAAGGCACCATCCTCATAGCGCAACGATCCTGTCAGACCTAGTAAAGTAATAATTTCTTATTTGCACGAGCGTTCATGTTAAAAATCTGACACGAGTATCCATGACTGCGCCTCTTAACAATCTACGATCGGGCCTTCTCCAATCCAATCGCCTAGAGGTTACACCATGTGTCCAAGAAACTTTTGCAACGGTGTGAGTGCCTTTTTTTTCCTCCGTGATCTATTCGATTATGAATGGTCTTGGTAATCCCGATGTAAAGCGTGTTGCGCAAAGTGGAGATCTTGGTGCGTCCTATATGAATCTGCGTTGACAAGAAACAAGGACAATGCAGGTGAAAGCTTCCATAGTTCTCTCCTTCAGATGCCCAGATCATTTAGGCATTAGTAAAGATATAACTATGATAAGTGAGATAGTCCAAGGTCCAAGAGACAACAGATACGATTGTTGCAAGTTCGTCAGCTCCATCTAGCCATGGTTTCAGTATCGTAGAGAAATTCTGCAAATGGTCGGTAGTTCGTTACAGACTCCTAAATCGTGTGGTTCAGACACAGGACGTTAATTTGGGCTTGGCAATATGGCCGGAAGAACAACCGATGTCATCTACACTAGTGAACTACGTGATGTAACAAGGCCCAATTATATGTACGCTTCTCGGCAATAGCCTTCGCGGGCTGCTTGGCTTCGGATAACCACGGAAACAACACAACTCCCAGTAGTTCAGAATCTCCTCATCTTCACGCTCGATATATTATCATGTCTTCCACAAACCAACAATTCCTCGACCGCGTATTTGCGGCCAAGAGCCAGGATGAGTCGCGCGGACTGTACGATGAATGGGCGTCGAGCTACGACGCGGACATGCAAAAGTACAGTTTTACCGCGCCACGTATAGTCGCCGAGATGGTTCCAAGATACCTCAAAGTTCTTCCAGCAGACGCAACTGTAGTAGATGCAGGTTGCGGCAGCGGCCTTGTTGGTGTCGAGCTCGTAAAACTCGGCTTCAAAACGATTGACGGATTGGATCTTAGTGAAGGAATGATGAAAGTTGCAGAGAAAACCGGTGCATATCGAAAGCTTAGCGTCACGGACCTTACCAAAAAACTGGAAATCGAAAATGGTGTTTACGATGCGCTCACATGCAGCGGGACGTTCACACATGGCCATGTGGGGCCGGAGCCTTTACTGGAAATGACGCGAACTGTAAAAGCCGGCGGTATACTTGTCACTACCATTCTAGAGAGTTTTTGGAAAGAAGGGAAATTCGAGAAGGTAGTGAATGGATTGGTAGAGGATGGAACAGTTGAGTTGTTGGAGAACAAGGTGCATAATTACAGAAAATTTGGCGAGGAAGAAAGTGGCGGATTGGTGTTGGTGTTGAGGAAGTTATGAGCATGTTTAGTCTGGCAAATACCCTCGGCATGATTGGCGACGGTGTTGGTTTGAGCTCCAAGATAAACACATCAACTGTTTATTCTTCATGTACAAGATACCCTAGACTAGGTGAAATGTGTGGTACCTTTTCGTAAAGAAATATCTGCTATTCTGACTACAATAACCAGATCGAGATTGGAACTTTATACCACCCCCAGTCGTTTGCCGATCCACCCAATGCTTGCAAATGATGCAGTGATACCAGAAAAAATGATCATATATCCATATCCACTGCCGTATGCGAATCCTACCTGGCCTTTCCAAGTATCGGATTCGACGAGCGCTCCACTCACAGGGCCAGATATAACAGAGGCTATTCCCTTGCCAGCCGTAAAAAGAGCAACAATCATACCATTTTCGACAGGATACCGACGACGCACCGGATTACCGCAACCTGCCCACGTGGCAGGGAACCCTCCAGCAAAAACACCGTATGTAATAGCAAAGATGAACAGTATGGGCTGATAGATTGAGAAACTCCAGAAGATAAAGACTGCGACCATAGTCCCGACACAGGATATCATGATGGCCGTTGTAACATGATATCGATCGACAATCCATCCGATCGAGGTCGCACCTATAACAATGGATACGTTACAGAGAGAAACAGCGATAGTGCCTGTGATGGTAGGCCAGCCACGGTCGGCAGCAAACGAGGGCATATAGAGAATCGGCATGAAATAGCCGAGCCCTTGGCATATGTTTCCGGCTTGAAGGATCCAGAAGGCCGGACTTTTAAGAAACCTCATATCAAAGCCTCGGGAGATTTGTTCGGTATTACGATCCTTTGGTCGAGGCTTCAAGAATACCAGTGAAGCAGAGATGAAGAGGAAGCTGATCACAGCCCACGCGCGCATCGCGGTTCGGAACCCCCACTTGCCGAGCATCCATTCTGTTATCAAGGGAATGACGACTCCTCCTGTTCCGTCGCCAGCAATCATTACACCGAATGCAAGACCGCGTCGCTTGACGAACCATTCGTCCAAGTAAGAATAAACCGGGAAGAATAGCAAAGAGCCTCCTAGGCCATAGAGAACTCCCTGTGTTCCAAGCAATTGTGATACTGTGTTTGCGAATGAAGCGCCCACCATGCCAGATAGCATAATAGCAAAGCCCATTAAGCTGACACTTCGGCGATATTCAGGGTACCACTGAAAGAAGCCATATACTATGGGTGAGGTAAGATACATTATGCCCTAGTATTTGAAGGTCAGTTCAATGGCTTGGGTCTTGTTAGGATAGAACGAACCGCGGCTGTTGTGCCGATAGCAGCAAGACCGGATGTGTTACCGGCGAATTGCTCTTGTCGTGAATAGTACTCTTGAAAGACTCCAAAACCGTAAACGAACCCTGGCAACAGAATTAGTTTGAGAACTGCAGCAGGCTCCCAATATCTCCATACCCCAAATTAAGGCTCCCTGTACGAAGACAGATGCTAGTACCAACCATGCATCTCGGCCGCCATCTACCCTGGGAAGATTTTGCTCAGTTGAGTCAGAGACAGCCTCCGCCTCACCACGATTGATGGCTTGCAATTCGTAGTCATCCATGGCTAAGAAAACTATGAGGAAACAGATATCGTGAAATTTCTTGGTGTTGAGCACCGATGAAGGTGATATTACAGTGTGGGTTCGCTTTCTGCGCGCGAAGAACGCCGCTTCGGAATAAGCTTGTCACAACGGAGCAATCGGTGTTCAATTTGAGACCCACAGCACGACAGAAAAACATCGATTTACGGGTCTTACCGATATTCTCTTGTGTGGGTCACGCCGAAGTGGGGACTTAGGATGGCTTACTAATATAGCTCCCGTTCATCGGGCGTGAATGACTAGCCCTCCCGCTCTCTTTTCCCTTTACAATAAGCATCTTCGAACAGCCGAACGAAAGTTTGAAGGGTCAAGTTTTAATTTACAATAGTATTCAGTGGCATGGAATCAAAGTTCCAGCGCATCTTATGGAGGGTTGAGAAGAAGAAACTAAGATAAATCCTGAAGAAGAGATCCATTCACGCGGTGCACAGGCTTGAAGTGAGAACAATGGGCGGCAGAGGTGAAAGTATATTAATGACTTTGTTGATAGCCTGGCATGTTGCTTTTAACGTACTAAATAGGTCCATTGTGAGGTTACTCCCTAAGGACTCGGGTGCAAGCGTATTAGTCAATGCTTCTCTTATTGAACTGCAACAGCCACGACCAAGTACATAGCCCTTGATTGACCATTGTTACCGTACTCTGGTCTATCAAAGATTCCAGTCCGTGGTTCCGTCTTAGAATTGAATTCTATCTTTATGACAAGTTCTTGTGATCCTGCTGTGTCCTGTACGCCGCATCGTTCATTCCGTAGGATGAACTTTTGCCGTCCCGGCATAACGGCGTTGAAGTATATTTTTACTCACTGCACAGCTCGAATTCGTTCATGAAACTCCACATTCGCTTGGACTTCATAATTAGTAGCAGTGGCAGTTTGGAGGTGAACTACCTACGGAACCATAAGCAAGATTGGTATACTCCCTTTCTGAATGATGTGTGTGTTTGCTTCTGATCAAGTCCGCATCCGCATGCGTTCCGAAATTATCCTTATTTTCATCGATCCATCATCATATTCTTCACTGAGTCGGCTCCATCGATATAGCTTCGAAGATTCCTCATGGTACGTATTTAGGTTTGGTGACAGTGGTGGGATTTTAGAAATAGAGACCCTAATAGGAAAGGTGCTAGTTAAGTACCTGAATACGGAGTGTTGTTTTTGACGAAAATTCGGCATACATCTTGGTACAAAAATGATATAAGAAAAGTGATTCCCCTGGGAACCGGCACAAAAAGAAAGGGCGTAATAAAAAGAAGAGCAAAAGAGTACCTGAATGGAGTGCTACCAACTGCATTTCAAAGGAGCTGCCATAATGAGTTTTGTGATGTAGATTGAACATTCACTCATGTTTCGGGTTTATTCTTTTGCTAACGCAGTGTGGTTCACTTATAGTGCCTCACAAGCCCAAGTAGAGACTTATCCATTCCGCGTGAAATTCCAGCCATTGGAACGCATCTCCAGATTTAAAGTATCATCACCGAGTTCCCAGGCTACTGTGCCGGACTCGAGAAATTTCCTAAGTATATTCGTCTAGAGAAAAGTAAGAGCGCGCTATGTTATTGCATGATACGCAAGACGATTCCGACTATACGCAGACTTCTATCCCTTAGCGGTTAAAGCCTGTTGATAAAGCTAACTTGAATCTCAGCACGCCCTATTTCTCATGCATTTCATTCTTTCTTGACCTCCATCTCGAAACAGCTCACAATATCTCCAACGACATGGTGTTGTTCAATTTGCTCCACGACCTTTTTATTTACAATCTTCTACTTTCATCTCATATTTTCCACAGGCCTTGGTCTGCTTCTATTAGTGACGAACTTGCATTCGCCACCCCAATAACTTATTGAGACTATGGGAGAGCACGGTAATTTAGAACCCATCAGATATATCTCGCCTTGGTATCACCAAGCAGCCCATCGTCACACGTAACAGCTAATTTACCAGGCCCGTTGTGTACCGACCGAACTCGTACGACCCAGGACTGTTTACTGATGCTTCCCGTGTTCGACACTAAACCTCGGCATACTGGGCGGCACGCATCTGGAGAATCTCGGATGCCTGTCTACATGGGAATCCCAGCAGTCGGTCTTCGTGGACCGTGCACACTTTTGAGATGTAATCTGCGTGTAGGTAGATAGTGACGGTCAGCGGGCCTCGCCTGGGTTTATGCCTGTTCTGGGGTGATCGTGGACGGACTTAGTTTTTCCGTAAGCAAGTTGTACGACCTTGAGAATGTGCATGTGTGTGTGTGTGTGTGTGTGTGTGTG